>KB308870.1:117268-131466 GCA_000328365.1 Capitella teleta | reverse complement strand
CCATCGCACAATTTTCCGTGTAATAACATTGGAAAATGCTTCCACTACCATTTGGTCACAAGTATTTTCACTGCGTGAATAAAGAAACAGAAACGGGTTTAAGTAATTGACACAAAGATATGATAAGATATAGATATAGCATTCTATTGTAATTTTGGCTTCGCGGATGGATAAAGTCATGTCATTTGGAACAGACGTCGATCTGCATACGTTAGGCTAACGGTATCCGACCGCCACACAGGCACACGTGGGTCGTCGGGGCCTGTTAGCTAACGGCTCCCGATTATCCTATACAATATACATGTATAATAAAATATACGGGCCGCAATAGTAGAAGCGCGCTCGTCTAAATGCTCTCTAAATGCTACATAGCGTGCAGAGGCCCTGGGTTGCAGCCAAACAGCATGAAATCGATAAATATTAGCAATCATATCGGTTCCAAAAGACTTCCCAAGAATCTGACTAACGATGTCAATAGCAGATGTGTAGCTCCCTCATCAGTAAGATGTGTATTGTTAAATTATCGTGTTTCTAAGACGCAAAGAAAATTGCTAATTATTAAGCACGCCAACAATTTCGAGTTGTTTTCATTGTTCGTCACTGTTCTATAGGCGTAAAAAGAGCAATCGGTAGCATAGCAGATTTGACCGAGAACCATCGAGATTGCAGATAATCATGTCAAACTGACCATTTAGAAATGTTATTTTAATAATAAAACTGCGATATCACCGGAAAGCGATTACATTGAGGAATAATTTATTGTCTCGAATAGTCAACATCTAAGGATTATTGAAGAAAATTATGATGTTCGAAATTTGTTTTTGTGAAAATAAATGTTGAGTGATACCACAGCGAAGCGGCTGGCAATTTTCTTTCTTGAAAAATAGAAAAATAAGAACCCTAATCATGTTCTTCCTGAATTGCGAAAACTTAATTTGAGTTAATCGTGACACGGAAAAAAAAAAAAAAATGAAAATAGGCAAGATTTTTATTATTTGAGCTGCACACCCAAATTTGCTGCTATACATAGAGAGCGACCAGGAAATCGTTGCATACTATTCGCAAGATTCGCATGCATTCAAATATTTAGCCACACAATACAAGCTGAGGATTTCCATCACAGATTCGCTCGAGAACAAGTAAACTTCTGATAAAGCTTTTAATGTGACAATAAACACACGTATATATAACACAGAGATGAAAGATAAAGGTGTGTGACCCCTATTCCCATCCCCCACTTATCCTTTATCTCTGGGTGGAGACTACTTGTAAACTAATGGCGCATTCGAATGGGTGGAACCAGTTTCGGGTTCGACGAAACTGTCCGTTTGACTGGACGAAACTGAAACCGGTTACCCGGAACTATCGGAACTGCTTCGAAGATCCTTTCGATGATTTCGACTTTGCGCGCAGCCCACGTAAAGTAAAAATATATCTTCAGAATTATGGGATTACTCCTTAAATCATAAAAAATAATAACGTATGTATCATTTACTAATATATGCATTACTGGTATGCTGTTCCATCTAAATCACCACGAATGAAATATCCATCGTAACTGCTAGTATATATGTAATTCTGCTGTTGAAACCAAACGGCCATTAATTCGAATGGCTGGGTTACCAGGGTATAGGGTATCGAAACTTGTTTCCTCCCAGTCGAATACGCCCTTAAGTAAGTCTAAGCAAAGGGGAAGAATAATTATTCTTCCTCAATGATCTAAACCTGAAAACAGCATATGCGTAAGGCCAAATGAATGGGTATAATTGTCTTGCTTTAAGTCCTTATTTTAGGGTTTGTGCAAGTACAATAATGAACTGACTTAGAAGTTAAATAAGAAGGTTTTCTTCGAATAGAAGACCTTGAATGCAGCGGAAAGGCGGAAGCCATTAGCCAACACAGCCCATTAATCAGACGAATGCGCCACTGGATTTTTTTACGGAACCACTGTGGCCGTATGGCGATTAGTCCCAGTACGGACATAAATAGTATTTAGGTCACATAGGTTAGAGTGCTCCAACTAAGCGCGGATTTATGCTCTATTATTATGACATATTGAGTTTTATGCAGTATACAAAAAATAAGAGTATTCGCACAACAATCACCAGCTCTTAGCCCTACACGAAATCGACCAAAGGTCGATATGCCGAATGCTCACAATTCCAAAAAAGCTTAATTATACATGCAATGTAAAAGAAGTTAAACCCCAAAGCATAGCCCAAACCTACTACCTAGGCCCCTAACCCTTACCATAACCATTGTAACTTCGGAGTTGTGAGAAGCGTGATCTTCGCAATTTGAACGAAATTGAATCATCCACAAATTCATGTCCTGATTGGCGAGGGCCGAGAGGATATTCTGCTGCATTCGGATGTGGAAATTGTGGACAATAAAAACAATCAAACATTTTTAGACATTCTTCTTTGAATTCACCAAGACCTTTTTCCACGCAATGTGTGCTTGTGACACCAGAGAGGTTTGGATGAAATGTTCGATAGCATATGATATTTATATACAGATATCAATATTCGCTAATATTCGCTGATCCAATTATTATAACCTTAATATGAAATTAAAGTGCAGTCAATTTCGTGCCATTTCATCCTTTTGAATGCATAATTAAAATCTATATCATATACCCTGCTATCCCCATACTGAGTAACTTTTTGTGAGACTTCCTTGACGAGCTCTTGTAATGTCAAAACTCCTGAAAGGGTCAAAACCAAAGAGCACAAACAACAATGCATGACCTACATCCAATCTAAGATTATTCGCAGAAATTTGTGCACATACGGACACATTATTCATAACTGAAACAGAAAGCTCCTATAAAATTCATAAGGATATACATGCGAGGGATTTTTATCAGTTCATTGAGAACACAAAAATTGATGGAAGCGAGAGAAGAACGAGATGCAAGTTTACCAAGTTATACACGAACAACGTACATAATTACATAATTACGTCCTTAAAGCTCATTGTGGTTTATTCAGCCTAAGCATCCTGAAACGACTAATGAGGTCCGAGGATGTAAGCCGCAGGAGTTAAGTACCTTACCGGAGGACACAAGGTTGGTGTCCGGCTGTGAACCAAGAGTTTGTGCATTAATGCTCCTTGCTGTGAGCTGTTAGCGCCATGCCTTTCGAGGCGAACACGGCCATCCGTCCAACATGAAAATCAAGTAAACAAACTCACACCACTCTCTTTTCTAATCTATAAATCTATTTTACAATAAATCAACACGATATTGAACAGTTTTCTTTTCTTTGATTCGATGTGATACTATTTTTTATTTTGCGATGACAATACAAAATGACAATTAAATAATATGTCATGCCGGGGACACCACAAAGGACCCTGTACAAGTGGGGTCCCTCATCCACAACGATCACAATTATTGTATATACAGAGTTGAATAGAAGGACAAAACACACACACAAAAAAGATAATATATGGAAGAACTAAATTGGGGAAAAAAGGAGACTCTATATTGGTTAACATTGACCACACCCTTTTCCTCGAATCAATCAAATCGACCTTCAGATTCAGATGGTTCTCAGTGGGAGAACACATTTCATTTGGAAAATTAAATGAGTAACGGTTAAGAAGTTGAGCGAATTTTAAAGTCTTGAATCACTGGCGCAATGCCTGACTCTCTGACTATATAATAATTCCCCTGCTTAATCGAGTACAAATACCCATCACTGTTCAACCAGGTTCCACAATTCGACACTGCAATGTGACATGCTGTGGTGAACGTGAGGGTTTTCAGGCCGCGAAATTCTAAATTCATAATTGTGCATTTAGAATGTTAGATAGATCTCCACTTCAACCAGTATATGTCTATATATAAAGATATACTAATTTAGTGGACAATTACCTATCCAATGTCCCTAAATGATTGTCAGTTGACCATGTACGAAGTTCTGACTTAGGCCAACCTGAGGGACTTTTAATAATACGTGTATATACACGAAATTTTGGCCATAATTTAAATTTAAATTAATTTAAATTTTGGCCTTAATTTAGCTGGGTGAAGATATAATTTATATGCGTATATAAATGTGAGCAGCAGGTCTCATTCAAGTATTAACCTGGTGCAGAATATCAGCTAATAAACATTCGACCGCGTAAAAATTAAGTTTAATATTGATGCTATTTTTTGTATTTTTCTTTGAAAGTAAATTTTGCAGTTTTCTTAATAATTACTATGTTTTCTGCAGTACGGATTGCGAATACAGAATTAAAACGTTGACCATTGAAACAAACACAACGCGACCCGCAGCACAACTGATTAAAGTTTACATGCGTGAAGCACAGCCCCATTCTGAAGCCGAGAGTCAACAAGGACTTTGATCCCTTATCTCTTAACTTGTCACTGGGTTTTTAGTGTACACCTGTGTCTCAACAATGGACGATCGACGGATACCGCTGAGGGCAATATTCTACGTTTTCTGCATATTTCTACCTTTTTGCGGTAAGTTTGATTAGCTAAAAAAGGTATTTGAATGCGCTATCAATTAGTAAAACTGTCTTAGTTGAGGCATTAGGCAGAGGTTCACCGACACAATTGGTTGTAATAACTGGGGTAACTCGCATTGCACCTTGAATGTGTGACATATCAAGCAACTGGATCAAATCGAATATATATATAACTACTAATACCATGAAGCACATACATGTATTGCCATTGTTTTAAGGCGTAGTAATATCTTTTGACGAACTATTTCGAATTAAATTATTGCCAAACTAGTTGGAATGCAATTTCTAGGAGTCTCCAATTGATCGAAAAGTGGATTCTGTTGTCGCTCGTGCTATTCACCTACAGTGCAACCCAACTGCTTAACAAAACCTGGCACTAACGTCTATAGTAATATGCGAAAAAATATCCCTTCTTTCGATCGATTAGAGTAGGGGTAAAGTCCCGGATTATTACTCTGTGCCCACATCAACCAAGATAGTGGGTAGGAACCATGGGATCCAAATACTCGTATTGTCTACCTATTATAGGATTCATTTCGGAATTTAATCAGTTTGCAACCAACTCTCTCGACTAAATTTTACTGCTATGTTTGAACGTGGGGTGTACACCGACACGGTGACAGGAGAAAATTGTATAAATTATTCCAGTTGCGAGGCGATATTATACTGATAATTATATTATATTGTATGTATTGTATATTATATTGTAATACATATTATACTGATGAATCGGTGATGACTTCAACCCTCTGGTTGCTTAATCCCGAATGGAGACTTGTGACAAACAAATCATTTGTACTGCAAAAGTCACCAAAAAGACCCACAACAAACGTCCCCATAAATCAAATTGCATCTTTCCAGATGGTTCGTGTGAAATGCCGTCATCTTACCAAGGCGATTGGTTCTCAATGGAGCGAGGCGATGACCTGAACACCCTGATTAACCCGAACTTCCTCACCAACATCTTCTTCGAAGGAAAGTGCATTGACCGCAAAGACCACAATGACACTATGGACGCTAATGGAAATTTCGACAGCCATATTCTCTTAAGAGATTCGTAAGGAATTTTATAGTCTGATCAAAATGTAAACCTTCTTCTATGAGGCCTTTAAGCTGTGATTCATTTTTATACGATTTAGCAGCAATTTTTAACGATTATATGAGTTTGCATGCTATCAAGATATTATATCACGAGGCTATATTATAAAAGGACAAAACCCGTGATTCATCTGAAAATAGTTGATGAGATCGAACACACAGCAACCCAATCTGCGTTTTTCATCCCTTAATCAGACCCGGGACATCCACCAGCCAACTCTTTGTAAAGACAGGGTTTACGAACCTCGTTGTCAATAAATAATAAAATAAATGTCGACAGAGGGAGAGATTCAATTGAATTATACATACCCGGATATTCGATTAGCAAATCGGATAAACCTTCAGTCCTAGTGTCAGTCTCGTCTGTTCCATCTGAGAAAGGAAAATTACCTGGATCTAAGCACTACTTTCTGTTCCTCAGGACCAGCGACTGCTTCAAGTGTTACTACTTCATACATCGCACGTTGAACATCATCCAATACAAACAGTGTGAGTTCCCACTCGAATTGTCGCCCATCCATCCTAAAACATATATCCCTCCTCAAACAGCTGCATGCAGATTTCCTTCTCCCGAAGATCCCACTCTGGAAGATGTCTGTTCAGAAATAGAGGAATTCACAGACACCAACACCTTCTTCCGTAAGTATAATTAATCACAATCTACCATTGAATGAATTTGGAAAATTATGCACCGTCCTCACCAGGGAAGACCATGCAGACTGTGAACTGCAAAACAACGTTTGAAGGAGTGTTTCATTTCACGTATGAATGGGACGTCGGAGGAGGAGGTATCTGCAACAGTCCTTACAGTCAGATCGTGGCTTGTCAAGAACCAGGGTCTCCGTACGTCGACAACCAAGTTTTCAACATGAATTATGGAAAGTGCTCTGACGTCACAACGTCTGCAAACATACGTGAGTTGGGAAGTCACAGCATTAATTTGACCATGATTCCGTGATCATTTGTTTAACAGATACCCGATTCCAGTGCATGGGATCCTGGGAAGACCCTTATGGCAATGTGTGGGCCGGAGTCGCCGATCTTGGGCAGGATATTTTCAGAGAAAGATTTCGCTGCATGGTATTTCACGCGTGTACATGAGCGCAATCTTGCATCTCAATAATTACAGTTGACAAGACACGACCAACAGGAAGACTTCAACCGACGCCGGTGGACCATGTCCTGGTGGGCGGACTGCTCATCTTTGAAGAGTCCATACGAAGGTCCTGTTCGTCTTGTTCTCGAGCCAGGTGAGGACATGGCAATGTCGTTAATATATCCAGCCTGTGTGTCTGTTTAGTCGTTGGAGGTTTCCAGCTGGACTACACTGAACCTCAGTGCAACTTCCCAACCAACTACTCGGGTCACTGGTATCACACTGGGGAATATGATGTGGCCGTCGACATCAACAACACACACATCTATTTCAACACTAAACTTGACCAGTTTTCTTACCGCGAGGCTTACTTCATTTGCATGATGCACAGCGGGACACGTTACCTGACGGTGGCGATCACGGTCGGAAAATGGTGATTTAAAATTCCTCCTCTAAACCTCAATATCATGAGACATGCAATCCACACGAAATTGATGAAATGCTTTTCTCTTCTTCACAGTGAAGTTGATTTCGTCTGCTTCGACATGCTTCCAAGACATCATAGTATTATTCGCTGGAGGATGGGTAAGTGAGGCAACTCACAACATTCGACTGTACAATTTTTGCTCTCCTTAGGTAAACCATATCGCATGACAGAGATAGAGCTAGCTTATCCAGACTTCGAAGTGTACATGTTCAGGCAGGCTTGTACATGGTCTTCCTTCACTATCGACCGGGATGACTATCACTGGAACTATAAAACATTTCTACGTGAGTATTATGCCCTATATTAAGCCCTGTACCTCTCTGTTCCGTTCAGTTGACCCTCCCGCCCCGATGCCGTGTCCTCTTCGAGGCAGATACTTCTTCACCCAAAGTGGACCTGAATCGGAATTGTTTCGCACCCGAATCCGGGGTCTGACCGTGCGGCCTCGTCACATGATCGACTGTCGTGAATACGTCACAGAATTCAAATCTTGCGACGAGACGCCGTTCAAGATCAGCATCGACGCAGAGTACTGCGAAACGGTTGACCATACTGGACATCCGGTTGGAGAGTATGGTGAGTGCATCCAGGTCATACTGGACATCATTGAATTATCGAAAAGTCAATTTTAACCCAGAATTATGCAAATTTTTGAGAAGGTTGGACACTTAGTATTTCAGAAGCGAATGCACTGCATCTCTTATGGTGTCACATTCGCAATGGACGGTCATATATGTTCCATATCATATCATTGTAAACTATTTTAGGGAATGGACGGTATAAGCTGTCACTTTTCTAATTATCTCGCTTGCAGAGGCCATACATATAGTGCTATTTAAGGGTGGCATTTCAGCAGCAGGCTGCAGCTGTCTGTTGGCGCTATTAATTACGGCTGCATGCGTAAACTTGTCATAGGACATGTTTCATGTTCTCCAATGGCAACGCATCGGGGGTCCGCAACATGCTGCAGCACAGTTCACAAGAATATCAGTGCAATTGGATGCAGAATAATGTAGGTCAACAAAAATTAGCAACCGAGTAATTGGCACTTAAGATGAAACGTGATGTTAGATGGAGGTAGTGTTTCTACATGTATCCTCCTACATAAGTTTCGTGTGCAATCGTCGTTTTTACATCGTTTGCACAATTTACAACGATGGACTTCCAGCCAGCGTTACATGTAATGCTGTAAGATTTTAATGAATTCAAGGAGAGCCAAACACATTATACCAATGAGGGTAAAGGAAATAATTATGGCCTTTAGGATTAAGAACTTGAACACTTTATTGCAAGCAAATTCTTTTATCGTTATCGTATTCATCATTATTATCAGGCAACGCATGATCAAGATAATAATGAACCCTAAGTTATGAACATAATGTGTTAGGCCATAATATTAATTAATATTAATTCCACAGATGAGACATGCCGATTGAACATACAATAATTACAGCGAGATTTTTGAAGATATTACACAGGTCTACCTACAATGGTTATCACCCTTAACGAGTCATAGATACACAATGCATGGTTCTCTTGTGTTTCAAAGACTTTATTTGTCGCGCGTTTATGCATTGTAATGCTTCGTATTCGTGTACATGCTGTCGAGTAATATTATTTGCTTTATAAAAGTGACTTGCGCTAAGGTCTTTATCAAGCCCCTTCTTGATCGAAATGAAGAGACAGTCGGGGTTCCCGAGTTCTTATGAGCTGATGGGAGATTGAATACTCAGAACTTTACTTGTTAATAAAGGCAGTGAAATTGAGACGCTCGTCTCAATTTCATACAGGCCTGTCATCCATTGATGCTGAAAATCTCATGCATTTTATTTTACTTTATTTTATTTTATTTTTTATTTTTTTCGCAGACGAGGCCGACTGGGAGTTGACGTGCGTGGGGCACTGGGATGAAGACTGGAATAGCTACATGATCACCTGGGATCCAGAGGACGTCACTTCCGCTTTCCGGTGCTGGGTAGGTCACGTGGGAGTTCTCTTTGACCTAGATTGTGTGATTGACCATTTCTCAGAATTACGAGCGCTTGGATTGGCGCCACATCCAGCTGTCGAGATCAACTGGAGCGTCATGCAGTCCGTTAATGTCGTCCAAGAGCGATGAACCGAAGGATGGGGCCAGTTTAGCTCTTCAACTTGTGGAGAGTGAACGTCAATGTGAGTGGGCAACCAGGTTTAACTCGTCTACCGTCAGATGTCCTAAGGGCGAACAATTTTATTTGCGAAATGTTATTCGCCGTCTTGAGGAAATCGCAAAGTTGGGATTTATGCTCTTCCCTAACCCTAAAACCATCCTTATGACATCCGACTTTAGACGAATCAAACAGATGCAACCATAGCGCATCGCACGAAAACATAACTCACCTAGGAGATAATCATAACGCATCGCACACGTTGATGTATTCATATGATTTTTTATATTATGATTTATATTTTTATTTTATTTTTATTTTATTTTTATTTATTTTTTTTTATGGGGGGAGGGGGGCGTATTCCCGGTAATGTCAAAGTGGCCAAGGATAGCAAGACCACGGAATAATTATATCTAGCAAGAATGTGAACATGTCTGTGCAAAAAAAATTACCAGTATATGAGAATGTGAGAATGTACACCGCAATTTGATATATCAT
Organism: Capitella teleta; assembly: GCA_000328365.1. Classification (NCBI taxonomy): domain Eukaryota; kingdom Metazoa; phylum Annelida; class Polychaeta; family Capitellidae; genus Capitella; species Capitella teleta. The sequence continues at coordinate 121,658 of KB308870.1, read as the reverse complement.
AACGTACTATCAAGGTGAATCATAACGCACTGTCCTTCCCTTGCAGTTGATGACTGCGCACAGAACTACATGGACGGTGACCCGTGGGTCAGTTCCTTCCTGAGCGACGTTCTCTCCTTCAGCGCGGCTTCCTCTCCTCCTCATTGTTCGCTTCTTACTCTCTTGCTCACAACTCTTCTCTTCTTGATAAAATGATGTTTGTTATGTAACAGATTATGATATAACATTGCCATTGTATTTTGTAATAAAACTTTTGTATCATGATTGTTCATTTAGTGCTTTATATGAAACTATATGCAGTCGTTAAATAATTAGGTTTGTGAAAACTTTGAAATCATTTTGTTTGTCCTTAACCGCTCGGTAGCATTCGAGTAACAACTAGTTATTTTGATAATATCGATCTGATGAATCGATTCTCCTCAGATCTTTACACTTTCAATAATCTCAAATACATTATGGTATCCAGAAATCCACAATTTACTTTTATGGAAGTTTGAATCTTACCTGAATCTTCGTCAGTATTCGTCGTCGATGGCACCTGGGAAATTAGCTCAACTAAGCTCACCCATGTAGCGATGGAAAAAAAACCCATTTGATTTGTCATTTCTTTTAAGTTCTGCATTTATCGATATTTGTTAGGTAAACATGAGAATAGTATCCACTTTTAAACATGTTAACATTGCTTGCAAGTCCTCGGGAGCCTCACGTGGATTATTACGTATACACTGTGTCCTATACTGTACACATTGAAATGGCACAGACTTCAAATGCTTGGAGCTTTGCCAATAATGGAAGGTTTTTTGATATCAGTGTATGAATGTACACCCCAACAATGTGTGCTGCGTTTATAACCAAGGCTTCAAACACCATTGATTGAACTCACCCAGACGAAGGCACCTTTCATCTTGAACAGTGGAATGTATTTCCTCTCAATTTTTTTGGCTCCTTTGACGACCTTCAGATGAATCCTGTACTTTGTATGCCCCCTGTATGCATTGCTTTATTTGCGATCTATGGTTATTATCTAATAGCGGATGTTTTCATGACCGACGTTCTGATCGTATACCGCTGCCTCTCTATAGGTAGCATTGATTGATCTGATTTGATTCTTTTATCATTTCATAAGAATGTTTGTGATATTGTTTCATCGAATGTTTCCAGGCACTCGTCGCCAGATTGTCTCGTCTCCAAATTGCTGATCGACTCCTCTGTGCGTTTTATTTGTTGTCGAACACTTTTATGTGACGGAGAAGGAGAAGGCTTTAACACGTAGATAAGTATCTTATGCCGACTAGCTGATTACTATTTCAAGCATCATAATAGGATATAAATTACAATATAACATTAACATAATCTTGATATGATATTAATATTAATATAACATAACATAATATTATAGGTTTAATTTCAACCAAGACAATACATGTATACATCACCATCACCCTCGCTGTGAATGGTCTATCGTTCAACTGACACAGCAATACTTCCTGAATGATGAAAGATCCAGAACATTCTCCTTTACGTGCGACTGTTGAGCTGTTTGAGACAACTGGGATTTAATATACCGGCTGTTTGATGATTTCTAGACTATATCAAAGACAAAGGGTGACGTCTGTTGCTTTAATACCTTCACTAAATTTCCTTCTTTCCCTTCTGTCTCTCCATCTTCCCTGCAATAAGCGTGTTACTGTCGGTCGAAACATCAAAACGAGGTATTTTTATACAATTACCTCCCATAGAGAGTCCAGCGATCTTCGACAGTTCTTCAATCTGAGAATAACTAGCGGTCAGAATTTGTCCAAATAGTAATCCCCTACCACATGTTCAATCAGCTCCGATATCATCGCTTCGGTCATTTGGGAACAAAGGGAGACCGTTTGATCCGAGGTGAATGGAGGTTAAGATCCATCTCTCAGATGACTGCCCTTGCTGTTGTGAGAGACGTCTATTAGGAGTTTCCAAAGGTAAGCATGGTTAAGAACTAGCACTTCGACTTCATCGCACTACAGAGCGTCACGAGAGTATCGGATGTTTACTCGATTGCTTGAGATTGTGTATCACTCATGTTTACGTGTATCTCCCATTATAAATTTAATTCTGCTGCAGGTAATTTCAAGGAACTTTCTCTCGTGGAATAGTAGATTCCGTACCCAAATGTGAACCTGTCGCATCCCGAGATTTTTCTTTCATGCACAAAAAGGGTTTCTATAAGCCGATAAAACAATGCCAAATGGCTAATTGGCCAATTGGTCATTGGCTAATTGATATCAGAAGAACACAATGTCTTGTTATAAGAGAGGGATCGTATCTCGGAAGCCGATTCTTCATTCTATCCCTTTTTGCACATTATATGAGCTTGATGTCAAAGTTTTTGTCTGAGGAAAGTGATTTGCCTACAGCGATTCTGTTCCTGGTAATCACGATCGTATATTTCGCCATTACGATCAAATTCAGCAGCAGGCTCTTTTTTTGTACTGAGTCATAAATCGCGCTAACTATTGTTTATTCTGTGACATAAATATGGAAATTTGCTCGACTTTCCATCCTTAGACGATGTGCAATTTTTTTTTTCGGTCAGCGGAGAAGAAAGTAAAAACAAAGACTACTTATTTTCCATTGTATCGATTTCTGTTTCATTTATTCGATGTGCCGTCCAGGCATAATACTACATCTATTCTCATTGGTCAATTTGAATTTCAAATGGACCAATCACAAATGAGCTAAGACAGGACATGTGACAGGAGGGCGTTGGCAGTACAATAGCATGTGCAGCGAGGCTTGTTTTCGTTGTTGTCTGATGTAAGAGCACCTCAGATGTGGGGTTCGTAAAGCAAAACAAATAAAAAGCCAAAATAATTACGCATTATTAAAACAAAAATAAAACAACCCGTTCTGCGAACTTGTAGCAACGGGTTGAGTTGACGCAACTCCGTTTCAGACACTTTTTTCCTTCTCTCCGGATTCTAGAATTCTATATATATATATAGTTATATACAAATTATTCTTGCCGAATTATTAAAAAAAATCTATACATCGTTTGGAACACTATTACCCACGCATACAGAAAAAAAGACCATCGCTTGTTCAAATCGGCAAGTACAGTAGCATCATTCAAAACCTCACACTTACATTTATAAAAGGTATCATAAGTTATTAATACAGTAATAGAGTCTGCAGGTGTATAGGTTAAACATGCCGGTGCATGGTCTATCGTGGACCAGAGGTGCCTACGCCAAGCAGCTTCTTGAAGGCCCTGCGGAACTCAATGTTGAAGATGGTGTATATTACCGGATTGAGGAAGGAATTGATGTAGCCGAGCCACACAAAAAAGGAGAACAGCCAAGTTTCCATCTGGCATACTTGTGGGCGAGTTTCGAACAGGTTGTAACGAATGCAAATGGCGTGGATGATATTGATGGTGAAGAATGGGACCCAACACAAGAGAAATACACCTGTGAAAAACATGCACAAATAAGTTAAATTAATTCAATTTGATCATAGGATTATACGATGAGACTTTTTGAGATTTATTTTGAGATTTGAAATTTGTAAAATATTTACTTTGTGATCATGGGTTTGCGGTGTTTATCTTTAAACCTATATATGCCAATTCTGCAGTTCAATAAAAACAGTTAGACTAATTGTTGACTCATTGAATCAATTTATATTCAGATTTTAGTAATCTGCGTACGTGCCTGGTGATTATAAAAAGCACGCCAACTAAGTGATTAATGCGTCGACTGAAGATCGCTCATTTGATCCATAGGTTCAATCAGTTATGAAAGACAGCCACACCTCAAGAGAGTTCAACTGATGTCTCAGTTCGCAAACCAGAAGACGATGATTATACACAAATCAATGGAGGGGGAGGGGGCGTACGTGTGGAGAGGGTCAGCGACCGATTAGAGTGGGTGACGTGGAATTACGAATCTGCGTTCCAACTGGGATTTGAAATACATTGTAATCGTGTTGATCACTTGTTGATGTTGCTGTTGCTTGTGTACCAAGAACCCATCATAGTCATGCAACACTAATTTCCGAATACGGAGAGGGTCCAGAGTGAATAATGCAAAACAGGTGTTCTGATTCAGTCAATTACTCCATGCCTGGTCGTTTGGCAGCTTTTCTAGGAAACCTTAACCATTAGGACTTGAGCAGATTCCAAGAATTCCTTTTATGTCCTTCACATGCATATAGATATGCGACACATGAATTGAAGGATTGCCAAAAACAACACAGCATCCATACTGCTTAATCTCCCACGATATCCTGCAATTTCTTTGGCGGATGTGTCAATTTGCGACCTCGTCTGAGCCTAGAACTAACTGCATATATACATAATTGCATCCAACAGACTATCAGAAGAGAGGGATTTCCGTTATCCTGCAAT
>KB308870.1:44951-112592 GCA_000328365.1 Capitella teleta | reverse complement strand
GAGGAAGGAGGAAAGAGGAGAAAGGGGGGGAGGGAGCAGGGAGGAAGGAGGAGGGAGGAAGGAGGAGGAAGGAGGGAGGAGGGAGGAGGGAGGAGGGAAGAGGAACAGGAACGGGAGCAGGAACAGGAGCAGGAGTATTTAGAGTAAGATTCAAGGTATTGCAGAGGCAACAAGTATTATCCGTGGTTCTTATGCTCTCTCTCGAAGCAATGGCACATATCACCTTTATAGAGATTAGAATTGGTGTGAAATTCAGGGCACAACGTTTCCAGCTGATTCAATTACTGAGCAGTGAAATGTGCCAGTTTACCGTCAGCCTTGGAAAATAATGTGCGTAGTTTGGCCCAAACAAAGAGCGTCATCAAAGCTATAAAATACAACACGAGGAATAAATGCCAAAGAGATACAGAGTTTCACATTTTGACGAGCATTGACTACATCGTCCGGTAACGCAGATTAATGCCCGGTGGAGGCAACGATCCGAGCGCAATGTCTTCCACAGGACCTGATATGGCTGCGAATGGCGCATCGCCCGCTCAGCTCACGAGGGAAATATGCTAAGAGTACCACACATGCAGCTGTTATGCGCATTCGGGTGCCGTGTAGAGTATAACGATACGAGGACTTTGTGGGGTAGTCTGCTGATTTCGATAAGATACTGTAGCGACCATTCCAGTTGAACGAGGAAGGGTGATGAATCGAGGTTCCTCTGAACAATCAACGAAGAAGCTTTCGGGAGTGCATCGTTTACAGGTAGAGTTATTAGAACGGCAGCGAGAGATCAAGGCTTGTCGCGATGTCCTCAGATACCATTGCCTGCCCCATCAATCGCCTGTGATCGCTCTCCAGAAGTGGATCTCTGATAACAACGCTGCTTTTTCTCGCTGTACCGTGCTCGCTGTCTGTACGCACCATTAGGCTTCAATATGGAATCGTGAGCCAACAATGCAGTGACAAGTCATCGAGTCATTAGGCCTCGGCCTCACCCGGTCGTCGGCCGCTCGAGGGAGCAGCCGCCTGATTGGAACCGAAGCTGCCTCGCCCCGAGTGCGGCGACAAACAACTCGGTGGTGTATTTGTTAAGAAATTATGGCAGTGTTTACATGGTGATCCATCAAGAGGGAACATTGCTCAATGTCAACGCTTATCTATTCATAATTTGACCTTTAAGATATTCAAATGTGCGGCTATCAAACGTAGTGATTCCCCCGTAAGATTCAGCACATTAAAAGGTTAATAGAAAACGCGAGAGAGCGGAGGGTAGGACAGGCAGACCATGACAGATCACCAGACTAAGCTGCGGTGGCGAAAACACTCCGTCTATTTATGGCAGCCCTGGTGAGATTCGACTGAAGATGAGGATTGGCCAGCCTATTCGGGCATGTCTTCTAATTTGCGATAATGAACCCTGGCGCCATTGGAATATTTAACCTCGTTTATTTTTCCCTATCTTCTACTTTTAGACTTGTTGGTGGTCTGTGAATACCACAAGGTCTTCATTATTGTAGTCATGCAATCAACTTCTAAGTCTTTAACCCGACCAGGAAAGCTCTGAATCCGCGCGCAATGCATGTCTCACACAGTTCCTATTCCGTGCACGACCGCCATGGAGGTGACCGTCGCTGCGCCTCAAGGTCTGCCACCGGGGCCCTCAATTAACGCTGGATCATCATAGCCTACGGGTCCACAAACGCCTAATCCAGGCACAAACCCCGCCTGATAACGCAGCAAGTGCGTCAGCACAGATTTGTGATATGTTTGGGCATTCAATGAGCGCAAACGCGAAGGTGCAATCTTCATGCGGATCTCACAGCGCGTAAAGATAGGACGGCACCCGACGAAGAAAAAAAAAAAACCCCGAACAAATCTTGGCCCACGAGATCTTGGAATAAAAATAGAAAAGAAACGGGTCTAATGCATATAAATCCACTTATTTAAGGGTGAATCGATAAACAAGGATCTCAGTTGAAGGAAGGCATGATTTCTAATCCAAATACCACGATAAAACTGACAGAACTCGAGAGCTGTACGGAAGAGAAATGGCAACAACTCTGCATTGGGTCAGATGTAGAGATACGTGCCACGGCGACGAACTGGATCACGTGCATGGCAGGTGACGAAGTGGATGACGTGCATGGCAGGTGAGCATGGGGTGGGGTCGTTATATTCATACCACGCATCCGAGACCACAATTCTTGACCTCAGCATTGATAGAACTCGGAACTGCATATACAGGCGAGTGAAAAATTGTTCTCATTATGATCATGGGGTGGGAAGGGGTGAGGATGGTCAGGGTCTCGCCAGGACAAGGCCGCATTCATCCAGAGAGGTGCCGGTATGTACACACCATCGCAAGCTTCGTTGAATGGGAGGCGAAATGGTCTCTCCGTTAGAAGACCCGTCTTGTGGGAACGCCGTACAGCTGAATGGTTGGATTTCCATAAAATCGATGCCTATCAATTGATCAGTCACAGTTCTGATGCCTGATCCACCAGAAGCGGCGAATAATCCATGCTATTAGCCCTCACCGACATTTTTCCTTTCTTATTTTCCGAGAAATTCCGACAGAACTGGCGATTTCCGCGACACCTCCGCCCCTGAGATCGATCACATGTTAATCAGTGCCAGCCAGATCACGACGATTCAACAATATTATCATCATCATCATCATCTCTCATCATGCATCTTGATTACAACACCGAAATGGACAGTGGAGCTTCAAACGCAGAACTTCCTTTGCACTTTTCTCGCGAGGCTGTTGTATCCTTCTCTTGAGATGGATTAAGCCTTTTTTGTTTTTGTCTAAGAATTGCGTCCAGTGGCAATCCGGTTGCCTTTGAGGCAAATTCCGCCACGGACCCGTTGCTTAGCAACATGCAGGATTCGCCTTTGTCAGATCCTGAAGTGAATAGGCGGTGACACGATGCCTCCACGGCCACTAATCACTGAAGATCAAAGCGAAACCTCGGCGGGAAACAACCGATGTTTCCATAGAAACCAAGAAGAATAAGAATTAAGCAGCGCATTTCCACCTGGATGTGACCTCATGATTATAAGGGACACTAGGAGTTACGTGATCCTTAAATTGCCCCGGGGTTTTCTAGGGCAGAGCAGGGGGAGACGGAGCGCGGCATTTCGCCCTGCATCCATCAAAGCATAGCGACAGCCTATACGTCAGCGCACTGGAGGGCTGATCCGAAAGAGGCATGTCCCACTCGCCCTTCGCCACCATGCCACTGTGAACCAGCGTATTTGTCAATAGCATGCAAGCGATGAACCCCGCCAGGGTTTATTAATTACCGGTGTGCTGGGGTAAATGAAGCGTGGTGTTCCCCGGGGAGCAACCCCAATCAATGCTCAGAGACCGCAGCTACGAAGAGACTAAAGAGGTAGCATGAAAGGTCAGGGGAATCGCCCTTTCGTTATCCGATATTCACGGGTTATCGCCCTGCTCCAAATACCGGATAATGTATGCTTTTGTTTAGAGGGCGTGATCGATTTGTGGGTGCTAATTAATTAACAGCACGTGATAATTAAGAAACGGCTGGAAGTTGATAACTATATTGTTGCATGCGACACAGAGTTGATTGTACATATTCTGTGAAATCAGAGTGCAATGAATGGGTGAGACTCACCTCTGTATAGACGGCTAGCGGCATAACAAGAACGGCTACCATGATATCGGCTAATGCTAATGACACAATAAAGTAGTTCGTCACCGTTCGTAGAGTTTTTTCTTTGTACACACTAAGTACAACCAGCGTATTACCAAACACGGTGAACATTGGGAAGATGAGGAGCATAAGGGCCCACAGCTTCGGATCGCCCGATATCCCTGCGCCGTCGTCAAATGCCGACGCGTTGGCTGTCGAATTCGGCGCTGAGAAACACAATGTCGAGTTCCACTCATTGTAGGCGCAGTTTGTGTCATTGTCCCAGCCAGGAAGCAGAGGCAGCAACTTGTCCTCGAACGAAACGCTGTTGATGTCGATATATCCTGGTATCGATGTCGTCGTGGTCGACGTGGATGACGAGAGAGCGAAGAGCGACGACAGTGACGGAGGAGGGGGGTGCTGGGACCCCGCAGTCAATGCGTCCGAGAGGTTTCGTTTAAGTGTTGAGTTCATGACATCCTCGATGACAGAGGACGAGGTGGGAGAGGCCATCAGTAGAAGTGACCTCCGCTGTCCACGTCGGTTAGCTCTGCCAACATTCTGCATGCAAACGCTGGAAGCGACTCATCAGTTCACCGGGTTTCGTAAGTCTACACGACTCTCTCATTGTGCGGCGAACATCCCTGCTCTGGGCATGCGCATTGGTGAGCGTGGGTTCCGGTTTTCGTCAAAGTTTTCCCGCGGCAATAGGTCTGAGATCGGCTCCTTTGATGCCACTGAGGGATCAGCGGCCGACGCAGTGACGATTCAGCCGCTGGCAACGAGCACTTCTAAGCCAAGGTTGATTGAGGTTCACGACAGGGGTCTCTGATGGTCTGCGGAAGAAAGGAGAAAACTTCTTAGTAGATGATGGGCTGCTGAAAAAAATGCATTGACTGGTTTTGCTTTTAAAACTCTACGCAATGTATATAGCACCCACAAAAGAAAAAAAAAAATGGGGTTAAAAAAAAATGGAACAGAAAATCGATCAGTGTAAGTTTCCAGCGGCGAGTAATTTGTGGTAATTTTCTCTATTGCATTGCGGTAACGAAGACCAAGTCAGCAGACAGAGAACGTATAGTGGCAGGAGATAGGAAATGCCTCGGTTTGCCCATAAACGGGGCGAAGGGTTCAAGGCCCCGGAACACCGTCTGTTTGCCAATAACAAGTTGTGTGAGAGGCAGGTTCAGGACCCGTCCCTCGGTGGGCGCCCTGCGAATCTTCTGCTCCCCGATAAAGTCACACTAAGCACTTTGCAGAGACGTAGATGAATGGTTAGTAGGTCTCTATGATAATAGAGAGGGGCAGCGCAGGGGTGAGGGGCTTATGGCAGTGGCTAGGATAGAGGCCGGCGCTGTGGCTTTTGTATGAGGCACGACCACGCTTTTATCAGTCGTTTGAGATAGACACCGTCATCACGGGAAGATTACGGTGCAACAGACGACCTGGAAACCTACGAGAAGAGTGTTAAATACGAAATGAAATAAGCCTCATAAATGGAGCTGTTGTTGGAATTCCGAAGCCCCAGATTACGGCGAAATGAGTCCCGCAGGTGGACAGCGCCCGACAGCCCACTGCTTTATGTCGCACAAAGAAAGTAGACTAACGGCATTATCGCCAGGTCTTAAATTCCGATCGCCATTCCACTAACACTCGGAGCCATCGATCAGCCGCTTCGTCGTGAGAGAAAGACGGATACTTAGTGCTGATTATCAGCGTACAATGTATGGTTCGTCTCAGAGGCGGCTAATGTTCTATTACACACAGTTAGGTAAGGCGGTATGGCGGGGTGCAGTATGGCTATCACATATTCATGGGAAAGCGCTGTCTTTGTATTGACTGGTGAGACAGGCATAGACTTCGCAATGGAGCAGCGTTGCTCTTGTTCAAGACATGTCGTCAGCATGCCGTCTACCTTCACAATAGAACAATATATTTCGATACCACGTAAACATTTGACTTGCAAGTTTGACGCTCACCATCTATGATGCACGCAGCTCATAGTCAGTTTATGAATTATGAAATATGAATCTTTACAATTATATGCTCACAACTATACGCAATAGCCTCATAATGCGTCGTGCAATGATGTAATCAAGGCTCGTTTAGTGCTGTTAGAGTTGCCTGTTGCAACATGTGCGACATAGTGGTCAACCATAATGAAGAGACGCGGTGGTCAACCATAATGAAGAGAGGCCAGAGGCCATTCGATATTGTCAATATTGGTCCAACATCGATCGGTGCCAGTGATCTTTGAGATGAACCCCGAGTTGAATCGATCAAGAGAAGAACTCCCTGGTTAGCTGTCACTCAAAGGCAACCGAAGTGGAGTCAAGATTGGGCTCAGAGAGGAACAGATGAGAGTGACACTCGCCCGCAGTGACCCACCTGCCCAGCCGGACCATCTGATCGAACACTTTAACACCTTCAACCTGGAGGCATGCACTTAGCGTTGGATGAATGTGTGGGAAAAGGTATCACCAAAAACTTCGCATGCCAACTGCAGCGTCATCCATGCTTACGTTGCATTCATCACGCCGAGATTAGAGACCTGGTGCTATCATCCCTCTTCGTTCTTCTAGGTGATTCGTCTTCGCGTACATAACGCTGTATACAAGCGATTTATGCAGTTTTTTGCTCTTACTTCAGGTCGGCTCCTTGAGGCGCTTATGATTTTTTTTAATAGATTACAAATGAAATTGAAATTGAAATGGACAGTCAAATAGACAATAGTCTGGACGTGATAAAAACACCTGAATGTGAGGAGGAGCAACAGTAATTAACACATTCACATCTACATTGTGTGAAATGATATCAAAATTATCTGCTAGAGATACAATGACTGGAGTCACTCTAGATTGCCCTTTCCTTTAACTGCCCGTCGCCCCAGGGAATTACACTGTACACCTGAAGTGAACTGCATCTGCAGAAGCCGAATAACTCATTAGCACGGTCGATGTATATTAGATATATTCTCGGTAAATAAGGCTTTTATTGCAATTCCAGTAATATATATAATTATTACACTGACATTTGGCACAATTACATAACATGACAATCGTTGTTGGATGGAAAGAAGAGGACATCGTCGAAGCTGTGTTGGGTATACAACTAAAGGTCCATGAGGACGTTGGCTTAATATACCGGATAGGTCAATGACATATCTTCTCATTATACTTGATAAATCCTAAAGTGCACACACAAAAAAGTCACGGAGTCATCCGCATAATTACTAATACTTGTTCGCACGAGTAAACACCTATCGCCTAATAATATGACTATAATGGGTTTTAAAGTGTGCTAAATATACAAAACCAGACTCACCATTTCCAACATATTAATAACACGTGCATAATTTGAGCGTTTTTGGTGTGCCCTACACGCATGAGACATGAACTCATTGTCAATTGGTAGAAATCACAGGCGGTGGATGCAATTTCCGATTCCACGTCGATGGTGTCTCAATGTTTCTATGAACCAAGAATTGATCTGGTTCTCCAGTTTCTAAATTAAATTATTTATATATCAAAAACCGCGAAGTTAACAGTAAACGAGATGGAGACTTCCAGAGCCATGTCCTAGCTGATAGAGCAAGCCAATCTCTTCTATATATAGATCTATGTTGTAAGATGTGTTATGCATAAATGGTCAAGACATGACCGTTTATTACAACTAACGTCATTGGAATCAGTTATTATATGCGTCTATTGTTGTGAGGGCTTCATGAGTCAATTCACAGAGGACCGTGGAAGGATATCAACCGATGATGTTTCCAATAAGTCTTCGTTATCAACACTTTGCAAAACTCATGCGTGAAATCGACTTCGCCGTCCCCGGAGAACACAAGGAGATCTTCGCCTAAAGTGAACTTCAGCGTGAAGCGTGGTCGACGCAAACCGGTAAATTTATCTGCTGTATTGTGGGTAGTGATTTCGTCCGTTTGCTGGTCTCCTTTCAGTTGCACGACATTTCGTATTCGATTCAATCCCAGGAAAACAAATTCTGTCAATATTTATGAGAAATCAATCAAGCACTTCGATTTGCCGGGTCAGGCGCCCTGTCCGCATGCATGTGCAAGTATGTCTCAGGCGTCGATTTCGTCATGTAGCGTTGCGCGAGGGACGTGACTTGTGTGCGGACTGCACACATCGACACCGGAAGGGACCGCACACACGGTCAACCCCGCCCATTGCATATAATACTACCCTCGAACACCGACCAAACTTCTCGAAAAGGTCGTGTCAATTCCGAATGCTAAGCGTCGTCATCAGGATGCAAGATCCAGGCGTAAGACGCCGGATGGCAGGGACAGATCCAGACGGAAGATGGACGAAAAACAAAACGGAATCCTGGACCGGGATCGACCCTCCGGATTGGCAGAGAATCCGATGTTGGATCCGAATTGGCCTAAAGGGGATTTAAACGGCGGTAGAAAACACGGCCTGTCATCGCATCGCTATTCATCAGCCGACTAATGAATTACTCATGCACAGGCGATTGCCCTACGATTCGTCTCCGTGCTGGACGCCCGTCTGCCAAAAGCTGCGACGCGATCGGATTAGACGGATCAGCGAGAATCCGGTCGCATTAGGCGAGCAGATTGATCTCGCGAACAGGATCTCTGCTGACGGCGGGCAATTAAGGCTAATTGGAATCATTATGACTCTTTATCCCGAGGCGAAACACGCGTTAAAGACAGAAGCCCGCCGCGCTTGCTTCATAAGGTGACGTAAGAATTACTAAAATGCGTTCATAGCTGTAGGAGGTTCAGTGCGTGGTTCTTGCGTCATCGCACATCAACGGACCAACTGTACAGCGTCTCGAATTGCACTCGCGATGAGCCCAAAAGTAGCCAATGAAATATGACTCCCTCGGAATTATTGAATGCAAATATTTACTACGAACTTCTCTCACAGATCAGTCTTCATGCAACTTCAGCTTTTATAATAACAGCACGAATTTCAAGTTCACTCGATACTAATTAGTCGTTATTTTGTTAACCAGAATCGGCCGAGAATATCAAATTCACTCCGTCAGCAGTAGAACAAGAATGCGATGATCAGATTGAGCTGGAAACTCAATACAGCGAGACAACAAAACCATCCCGACTCAGAGGAACCCAGGTTCGTTTGCGGAATCGAGAGAGAAGTATCAGGGGGCGGGGAAACCCGAGAAGCACGCAGAAGCACTCGACTTCAATCGGTAAACAATCATGGATGTAGCTTCTATCAGCAAATACACGATATAAAGTATGGTCGCCGGTGGCACCAGTCACGACCATGCGTGCAATGCATGGGTAGAAGTCAGGGATCGAGTGCTTTATGTGGGGAGATGATCCACGAACACTATCCATCAGGGACGGGACACACGAGTTATTTGAATCGGGAAAGTTCGTGCGGGTTCTGATTCGACTACGTCATCCATTAGAGGCAGAGAGGCCATTTGAGCGTCGATTTCAGTGTCTTGGTATAAAGATATCTCATCGCATTTTGGACTGCTTAACAGCGCCTGCGCTTGCAAATGGAGCTCCACGGTGTGGTTAAGTGGTCCATGTTGGACTATGGAAATACTGTTTATTTGCATTGCTGATGGCAGCGGATTGCAAAGGAGGAGCAGATAGAAAGATTGGAAGGATGGTTCTTTCATTACGTAGGAAGAAGTCTGAAGAAAGCAGCATTCTGATAGTCCTTTGTGCAGTTCAAATACAGAAGCTGTAGCCATACAGTGCGTGATTCGGTTTCAGGCAAACATGGTGTTGGATTAATGCAAGAAGTTTATCGATGAAGTCTTGTGATTAATCATATTTGCGTGGCATTTGTAGACAGCGCCTGCATCGCTCCATTCATCACCTCCCTCACGACGCTCGTTCACTTGTCAACGACATCACAATCTGAAGAAAGTGACGCGTTGAAGAGAACGAGCTGCTCGCCATTCGCATCTCATTAGCCAAGGAATTGCCCAGTGTCCACCACAATGTGACTGTCAGCCAACCGTACGGGAGTAATTAGATCCACCAAACATTTCAAGTGGCGACTCACCTGACATCGATTGCCTTTCATGTCAGTAGTTGTGAAAGGGCTTATCATGGCTGCATTGATCACAGCGCCCTCTATACATTTCGCTCATAATGCATGACCATTCGACATTCTTGCGTCATTGTTCGGCAGCAATTTTCGTCGGGCAATTTTGCAGGTGCTCAAATACCGCAGCTGACCAAACAGCTCGCTTAACCAAAGCTACAAGAAATGATTCACGAACGGGGCCAGCGATTCCCTGCCCCAGTCCTGAGCTATTGTTCATAGGAGAGCAATAGCCGTTCACGGAGCGTGCTCTAGCACCACTCGGGACATACATCAGACCAAGATTCCAACAATTACATTCCAAAAAGGGGCGCCAGGGCAATGCTCATGAATGACAATGACCCCCTTGTTACACTGGCTGCTACTGCTGACGCCAAACACACTTTCGCAAGATGCGATGTCGAAGAAGAGCGGGAATTATCAACGTGAATCGAGTGGAGGCGTGTGTTCTCAATATATCGCCCGAAGGAACGATTTCTAGCGATTTGTGGAAGCCCCCTTAAGTGCCAAGTACAGCCTTCTTCAGAGAAAGGCAATCTGTTGCAGCCTCGTTTCGGAATCAAAGTCGCCGGAAGTGATTCAATTTCTGTGCAGCAAGCATGCGCAGAAGCTCCGAAAACGGAGCGAAGAGGCGAGGGGAGGAATTGGACGAATTGAATCTTGGGCGAAGGGGCGGCGTGGTATGCACCGGCGTTTGATCTTCAGGGCCAGAAATAAAAGCCTCGTTGCTCTGAGCAACTCGGCTAGTGCATTGCTCACATATTAATCAAGCGTGTTAATTGACTTTTGATCAACAAAGCGATTTTTGTCGGCATTGATTAGGCGAGGAATCCCATGATAACCGGTGTTTGAATGGAAGACGCCGTGATCAATGTCCTCCTTGCATGTCACCCAATCCGCACACGATGGAGGAATAGGGAGGGGAAAAAATAGTCTAACAAATAAAGCATTCCTCTCTCAGGGCCATTAAATAATTGAAATTGGAATGGATGAGCCGCAACGGCCACCGGGCGTCTAAGAGGTCATGGCGGTGCTTGACAACTCCGCCTGTTTCTATCGTGTGTAATCGCCGACAGCAGTCGCTAGGGGTCGAACGAAGTACCTTGGATACGCTCGAGTGACCAGAAACAGCGTTGCAGGACGACGGAACATGCAGCGGTACCACTCGCGATATGAGGCAATATAAAATTACGAGTGCCTCAAATCACCGCGTATGGTCTATAAAGATGACGCCCGATGCGGTCTTTATGCGTGCGATCCATCAGCCCGCCCGCGATGCGATTCCATGCAACCAAGACGTAATAAGAGACCTAAATCAGCGTCAAATGCTCGAATTTCATAACGCTGTTGATTGTGTGATGATAAGAGGAGCATTTGGTGAGTCGTGTGTATATGACCGCCAAGTCAGAGGGCCGTTAAGCAAGCATATGAACCGCCCCCCTCGGGATGCTCGTGTGATCGGCTCTGAAAAGCCTCGAAATGATCGCATTTACACGAGCTAGCAACCACTGCATGTTTCGGCTCATTGCACCCGCTCTAAAGCGCCAATAACAACATTTGCGTTGTGTGGGCGCACTGCTGATGAGGAAAGGCAGGGTTAATAATGCAGGTGATCACCACAGATGAATGATCAGACGACGTGCATGCTCCCACGAGACATCTTCATTTTGAATGGCGCAATTCAGTGTTGTTCCTTTATCGTAATGAGCAAGAGTGGCCATGGATAAACGAGTCGAACATAGCTCGGAGATTCGTGGCAGCTGCAAAAGACTGTGTACTTAATTCAAAACAAGCTGAGAACACACTGAGGCCAAACTGTGATCTTTTAGCTGACGTCAGGACTGGCTCACGTGGCAGCATCGTTCCACACCCTGTCTGTCTCATTGAGCCAAACCGAGCATGGCATGCCCAAGGCAGGCTGAACTTGGCCTAATCGTGCGATAACCAACAAGACGGTTCTTATACACAGCACTTTAATGCCACACCATGGGTGAATTCCCCTGGTAAAGGTTGCTCATGCAGCAAATCGATTAAACACTTCAACAAGGCAACGAACACCTGTTAAATTGCTGAGGAGTCCGACATTGAGGTGTATTTCAACATCACATTTCGGCTTCCATAAAGATGGTTTCAATACGGAAGTGGCTAAGGACAAAAAGGCGATTCCGAGAATTAGGCAGGGATGTTTGATCCGGAGAATAGGTCGCGAGGCTGAGAATCTACAATCCATGCTATGACTCTCAAAGTAGACGCTATTCTGAGGGCAGGTACCGAGGGGGATTTAGATTGGGCGGGGATTACTCCCGCCCCTTCCCTGTCGTTTGTTGACTCTCTCTGTCTATCTTGGCTGTGAATGTAATGATTTACATCCCCCATTTATAATCATTACCAGCGATTTTATCATTCAAGGTTTACATAACGCATAAATCTCCTGTTTAATTGCCAGTTTGAACTTTTAAATTGAACTTAAAGGCTGGTATACCCTGAATCATGCGATATCGAAAGCCTGTAAATCATGTCGATGTCAATTATGGAGAATAGTCCAAAAATTAGATTCAACATTTTGTGAAATAGCGTGCGATACATGAAGCACGAAAATATCATATCAATTAGGCATGAAAACCTCGTGTGATAACCCTTAAATTGTGGCTTAACATTTGCCATATGTTTTCAGTGGTGATGTTGGAATTAACATCTGTAAAAAAAAAGCTAAATGGATTTCATTCAAGATTCTGTGGTAAAATACATTTTGGAATCATGTGGCTATCCATGTGAGTGAACGGTGTTCATAACGCCTTAAAATGAATAATTTCCCTTACATTGTATTCTCGAATTAGAAATCAGAACTTGTTCGAAATAATTGTTTTCGATGTAGCGATTTGTTTAGATATATTCATTTACAATCATCGGAATCAAATTGCAAAGTATAACTAATAATATAATTCCCGTTTATGCATTTCCACCAAATATAATTATACAGGTAGTTTAGGAGATTGTATGGTTCGGTTATTTCACACTAATTGTGAGCGTTAAAGGGCGAAAAGGATTAATCGCAAGACCTTTCACGATGTCAGTGGAACATCTGTTACACAATAAAGGAAATGCACGGTATGCGAATGCCTGCAGCAGAAATTAACGTCTCTATTTAATTGCTAATCTTGACGCATAATCACATGATCGTGTGGCGCATATTTGACCCAATTTTTTGGTTGTCACCCCCTCTGATTGAGTCGCGTTGATCAAACGCACTAATCAAATTGTAGTTTCAGATAATATGATCTGATCCACCCTCAAAGCTAAGTGTTTTGAAAGGTCTCCTGGAATTCCTGTCAACAATATCATAGTATAATTCAAATAATATGAAGATTGGTGTTATGAGAAGCCCTTATCAGAGAGGATTAAGTCGCCACGATCCACGATTCCTAGAAATAACGAAGCAAATCAAATAACAGCCAATGATGAACATGCTTGTCATGGACACCCTTAGCAACAACACAAAGGGCATGTTGCATAGCAACTTAAGCGATAAGCATCATTTTTTACCGCCTTTGCAAAGATAATAAAACTGCGATTACTGCCCCAGACAACGATGTGATGCCCTTGAAAGCGCTCGTAGTAATAAACCGTGTCTATACCTGAGCAATTAGGAGCAGCGGCCCAGGTGTTTGCATCTGCCCATCACCAATAGGTTGGAAGCCAGAGTGCTGCTCGTTACCTTAATACTCGGTGGCATTTCTGGAGATTCGTTACTTTGACTCACCTACTTGGGTGGAGATGAGATTCAAGCGAGGTGGCCGCCGAGAGGCAGAAGGTCCAGTGCAGGAAGGTCATATCTTCAATATCATTGAATTACAGACATAGATACAAGCTTCCAGCACTCGACCCCATCCATGATTTCCTCGCAGCTCTGAATGCACAGACAATTCCGTGATGACATTCAACTTTTAATCTGATAGATTGCTCACGATTTCCATTGCGCCATCTGCGTTATATACTCACCTCGTGTGCGTGGATGCAGAGCACAAGGATAACTCCTGCCACAGATCTCAAACAAACCACAAATCCCTTCAGTTGTGTAAAATCCGATTAGGATCCAAGAGGATTGTATGAGATAACGCTATGGCGCTCATTACGATACGTATAAACCTGAGATTGGTGTATGCCCCGAGGCAGCAAGTACCAGGTATGAGTCGTGCGCCCTTTGCCTCGTTCGGATGAATAGGTTGTGTGTTGAGAATACTCGAGGATATTCCCGCATAGCATGCCAATGTCACCCACTCCTCGACACGCCCCACTCCCGGCCCTGAGATGAACCCCATTTGAACAACATGAGGCTACTGGCTGTGTCTTTATTGTCAGGCAATGGATCTTGTATCAGGATAACAAACCGACCAAAAAAATCCACGTAATGTTTTGGAGACACTCGTTATTATTTCCATGGCATCATAAATGTTATTTTCACTTTATCTCTGGATTTTATTTCCCCATGCTCTATGCTAGTACCATATCACGAACAAAAAAAAACTTCCTTTTTTTTTAGCATCGAATACGCATAGACGAAATGTGGGACTGCGGAATATTGTTCAGGAGAAATCCAAAGTGGAATAATATCATATAGTTGTCACGGAAATGAAGATTGAGTCAATTAAGGATATTTCTCCGGGAAGAGAAGGTGCTCAATTGAAGTAATGTTTCTCAGACCAATCTCACAAATCAACAATTATTGTTATACTACATACACAGGAAATCAACCTGCGTAAGGAGTACTTAGTAATTAAGGTACTGCATGGACCACAGCCCCACCCTGTTCTTTTTGTTCTGGTGCACGCAGAGTATATACGAGATATCTCCACCTTTACAACTTGGCAATTAATTTAAGTGCGGGGAGATGAATGGCGGAGCATACCGAAGCAGGTAGCCGAACCGACTTGCGAATGAATGCCAAGATCAGGACATCCATAATTCAACTCACCCATTAGCACCCTCACTCGGCACAGCCCCTCAAAAACCTCCTACTCGAGGGAAAAGCCCTACCCCCCACTCCTCCTGAGTAATGATAAGGTGTTTCTAAGTTAAGATTCTCCATGACATAGATCTGAGCTCCATGCACGGTTCTAAGAAATAGAAATCTTCAC
This sequence comes from Capitella teleta, assembly GCA_000328365.1. NCBI lineage: Eukaryota > Metazoa > Annelida > Polychaeta > Capitellidae > Capitella > Capitella teleta. The sequence goes on along the minus strand of KB308870.1, from coordinate 97,724 downwards.
TGTGTCACTGAGCTTTCGTTACGCTCTTCTGATGAAACGCACAAAAATCGACTATTATGACTTGTTTGCCTGAGGTTAACCCTCTCGTTTAATTGCTTCCGGATGAGAACAAAAAGCTGCGAGAATCTAATCAGTGCTAGCAACCCTAGGAAGCGTACGCCACTGGGGGTTAGTGAAAGACCGGCCAAAGAGAATCCCTGCTCTTGCCGAAATGGGCGAGTGAGTGGATGTCTCTAGAGAAACAGGGGCTTTACTTTCAGAAGACGGCAGCATTTAACCTGTAGCCCTAGATTTCGGGCATCGATTCCATAATGAGAAGGAATGGTAGGCCTTTATGGCTCCACCTCACGAACAAATTTACGTCCCGGAGTGGGTATCCATGGCTTTATCGCACGGATTCATATCTCCGGGATGACCGTAATGACCGCCCCACACGCTATTCCGTGTATCTTTCGTATATGAACCTCGAAGCCGCTGAGTGCATTACCAAAAATGCATGCTCCATTTCATCAGGATGAGGCAGTTTTGCTTCGAGCTGAGGACTTAGTATCAAAGCGATGCGCCCAACACCCTTGCTTGTAGACGCAAAGGGGAGGAGTGTGGATACGGTCTTTATTGGTGACTTACTCACCTCAAAATCCTGCTCGGAAATCTGGATTTACACACTCCTGGAATATAAGAAGAAGACAAGATAAAAAATTAGGACAATGGTCGTCATGGTAATGTGCTGGCATGGCAACACGCAAAAGAAGAAGCAGTGGCGTGTGTAGATGATGTCTGATCGATGATGGCATCAAAGGCTTATTGCCCTGCGCATGAGTTATGGCCATAAAGCCAGTCTGCCGTACAGCATTCGTATACATGCAACAGACCTACCTAATCAGCGAGCAACCCGGTCGAATATATCTCAGCCCACTAATGGACTGTTCATGTTCCTATGCTAAGCGCTGTTGGCTTGACAAACTTAACGCTAACTTACCGGCAACACATGCGCTATCCGATACGCGGCACAAGCAGAGAACTATTCCACGCTTGCTGCTCTCGGCGCCACCCAAGTCCAACTGCTGGTGTCGCACGGTGAGCCAGGGGTTGGCACCAACAGCAGCCGCAGCAGATGTGCCGAACGCATGCCGCGTATAGCAGAGCAGCCACTCCGATCACGGCGGGATCAATGCACTCTTACACTCAAAAGGCAACGTGCACGACCCATCTAGGACGCTAGTCAGATGGACACGCAGAAATGATGGATTTATTGAAGTCACAGATGCTGCGAGACCCACATTCCGAAGCACGGTCGTAAAAATGTGCAAGGGAAAATGAGTACAGCTGACTATTGCATGCGACTAGTGACTTAATTGCAAAAGCTATGGCATGCATATAGAAGTACGTCTAAGATAATATGTGTAGAGTTCTAAAAAAAGGTGGAATTTATTAATAAAATGGTTTTATGACAGAGGTGTGATGATGCGTCGTCCTACACGCCACTCTCACTTTAAACGCGACCTGGTGGAAATTTAAGAATGCTCGCCCAATGGCCAAGCGGTAATGAGATAAGATAAGATGAAGATAAGAGGATAAGCGGAGATAACCGGTTGACAAAGCCGATAGCTTAGTATTTTTGAGAATCTAGAGATGAAAGCCTGACAAAAATAGCGAGAAAATTTCAAATCGCGGAATTATAGGAAAATGTTCAGACTGAGGTAAAAGGTAATAAGCTTGCTCGGTTGCTCAGTATTGCGAATGGGCACGTGATGATATGATGACTAAACGCTTTCCACGTTGCTCAAGTATATCAGAAATAAGCGGATTTTGGATTATGTGTATTTGATAAATATGAATATTTATGAGAATTTGCATTCGCATAATGGGCACATTTGCCGAGCAGTACGTAACTTTGTAAAGCTTATTTTATTCGGATGGTTACTCGCGGTATCGATTGCAATGTTCGCAATGATTAAACTAATAAATTATACAGCTGGTTCCTCTCCCTTATCAGAGTTAATTAAGCAAGCATGGATCGAGCCATACACTTTATACAATCAGTGCAAATGCATCTCTTAGCCTGCCTGTTATCCCGCTTTGATCAATACATTATAGTAGCTGTGAATTCACACTTTCCCGCTCCAAATAGGGATCTTATAATCTTTGTATCGACTTCATTGCACCAATTATATATTTTGACGTAGCATGGAAAATAGATATCGTATTACTATTTCCCCGAAAAAAGAATTCTTATTTGTCGCGATAAGTTTTGTGCCACTCTGCCTTTCTATAACTTGAACAGGACATCTGTTCATGATCATTATGGATCAATTCCATTGTTTTTCTCGAATGCAAAGAGACCCATTTCGAAATTATTTTGCTTGGCATGAACTTGAAGTCCGCAAATGTTCAGCAGCAAGCGTTGGTCTAAGTGTGGCCTCCCTGGCATATCTTCCTCTGATAATACTCGATGCTGACGGACAGCTGCTTGATGCGGGGTGCCAGCATCATACGCCTCGAAGCGACAAACAGACGCGTTGACATTCGACTAAAGAGCACTTACATTTCATGCTGCATCGCCTAAAGATCCCGATCGGAACTTTTCCGCATGCGTCTATCATGCAGCGATCTCTGTCTGCCCGTGTGTCGTGTCGCCAGCAATGTGAGGAATGTAACTTCGATGGAATTAACGTAATGAATAATTTTATAATATTCCTTTACAATTAACACAATTACATGGACGACTATACTACAACACAAGAGAGTAAAGGGGAGCCAGTCCTCCACTCAACTATGCTATCATAAACAGCAGCACTCAGCATTCGTGTGCTATTGGGATGCAAGGTACGATCAATGAGAAATAAAATTAACACAATCATAATGGTCGATTAGAAAGATGAAAGGAATCCCTAGGTGACCATTGTTCGCAATGGGTACACAGTCAACAGCGGTAGCGGTCGGTTAACTCAACAGGTGTTCTTGTGTATGTGTTTGTTCAGACGTTATTGCAGGTAATGCCGCTCTGTGCTAATCATGTTCTTTGTATTCACAAGTAAAAACAGCTTTGGAATGATTATTCCAAATGGAGATCACACGTAGAAGGTGATGTAGTCCGGATTGAACAGGGACCTCGATATCTAGGCACTGTAGGCTTTTCTACTATTATTGGTTTATATAAAGCAATGTTTTGTCTATCTAACGTAAGTGCCGCAAGACGCATTTTCCGATTGTGTGATATAAAAATTAGCCTGTCTGATAAGTTCGTCTTAGATTAGCTATGCATAATGTAGATCAGCACGAAGCCAGCCAATGGTCACGTGACAATGCCGATGAATTGATTTGTTAACCAGTTGAGATGGCAAATGACATAATCAATATAGTAAGGAGACCAAACCATAATCTCCTTAAGAAAATTTTGAAAATATAGTAAAGGTTGAACAACTGTACCCTGGGTTTAGAAATCAGAGTTCAGTGTCCTCGCGACGCCCAATGGGGTTTCGGTAGACGGCCCATCTTCGTAGGTTCGTCCATTGGTTTTAATCTCCGCATCCTTAGGGTACTAGTATAACCACACAATTATGATGCTAGAATGTGGAGAATAATGGAATTGAATGTCTAGTAAGACATTCATTGTATGGTTGGGTTGTGATTTCTGTTTGATTAATCTCATTTATTGGATTTATCAAAATCGCAGCTGGTTCGTGTAATAAATAAGTCACTTGTACCGATCGTGCATACATCACAACCGAAACTATATCATAACAATTAAATGGCACTCATATTGGCTGTAATGTTAACTCGATCACTTACATCTCGTTCAGGACAAACTCTTGACATTTTGGATAATGATGATAGTGCATTAACGTCCAAGAACAAGAATATGTTGTGTGCAAATTTAATTGGGATAAGATAAGATTTAATGCCGGGTAAGATGTCTGACGGCTGTTGCTTTGCCCAGCATTGAATGATTCCGTCACATTCTAAATGAATAGAAGCACTGTCCTCTGCAATTTATATAGGCTTAGCATAATAACAGCCATATAGATTGTCATAATATTCATTTGTTACGAGTTGTTTGTTTGTATTAGTGTGTGTGTTTTTTTTGTTTTTTTTTTTTTGTTTTTTTTTTCAGTCCCAACCTTGAGCTGGAATTCATTCATATAAATTCCGTCTCTTCATTATGTTTTGTCTTTCGATATTTCTCACAGTCTTGTACGATAAATTAGTGATTCCACTTGTCTTTTTCCTTCCCACGCCAAACTGTACATCTCGCCATAGCCGTCATTTACGTAAATGACGTGGGAACACTTGCATATTATTCCGTTGTGGAAATCTCGACAACGATGCCATATTCCCGAAAACAAAAACAGGAAAGGATTGGTGGTTTCAAAACGCTGTTCAAGAGCATATCATTCGAAGACTTTATCTTGAAAATGAAACCGAAACTGCATATTTCCGTGACCGTGATTCTTGTGTGAGGCCGTACAACGATGGCAACGTGAATGTCGATATTGTTCGTTTTGTTCCTCCCGTGTTGCTGTTTCTGGCCACGGTGTGCCATCGAATCGAGGAATATTTGACTAATGTAAAATTCGATGGGAAGCATATAGAACAGAGCTTCCATTAATGCGTAATGTATACGCGAGAACACACTTCGATCGTCGGTCGTTATTATAGTTTTTGAGAAGCATATCTGTAGATCATCTGTCAGCTCCTTCAAAGTACGCAGTACACGTAAATATACATAGAAGATGTTATTCCATTTTGTGGATTTTCATCAGATTCAATTAACAAAAGTTTATAACTAAAAAATTAATCTGATAGATCATCCATACTATAGGCATAATATATGTTATGATAATTTAAACCAAAACATTCAACACCTTAAAAACAAGAATATGTATTCCCCAAGAATAAATACCAAAGTCGTAAAGTTGTAAATATCTTGACGTGAACACCACATCCAGGTACACATTCACTCGCTGCTCTCATTGATCTTCGGAAACCTTCACATTTCATTAAAAAGTCCAGCAATAGTGCGACACCTCCTGTGGCCTCCTGAGATGAAGTTTCCCTTTTGTAATCTATCTATAGCACAACTGTGTCAGTCAGACTTGTAAGACGCCTGAGTGACAGTACATAATGACAGCGTGCAGCTCCTTCTTTGTAGCCTTCTCTATTCAGACGCGAATCAATCGTACGTGAGGCAGGTGCAGGCCCAAAGTGCTTAGCAGCCGCTTCGTTGAAATCCATTTTCAACCTCGTTTGTTCCTATTCACCCCGTTTGAATGGGCCCGGGGTCATTGATGACAGCTCTACAGTGCTCTGGTCTCTACAACCCAGACATTTGGGCTAAGGACACCTGGTCTAGTCATCAAAAGGCTTTAAGTGATCAGATCAAACGTGATTAGATGTACTACCTTGTGGACATTTTATGATGACAGTGCAATTTTGCGTGATTATAAAGGTGGAAAATAGAAGCCCTCAGGTAACTGATCTCCCTATGCTATTTTGCACTATGAAATTATGCCCACAATGGGGTAGATAATGAAGTGCCCAGCTATGCTACGCCATATACAATACCCGCCCAATGGTACAATCCATTACTAGGGCTAAAGGCATCATAAAGGATTTTGCGTTATTGTATAGCTATGGCCCAAGGCGGTTGTGTCTCTGCAGTGCTGTGTAAACATCGTACATTACGTAATCAAGCAACTTGGTGTTCATCGAGGATCTTTCCTGTAAAACTGAGAGGGCAACAATCGATTTATGACCAACTCCTGTCTTCCTGAACTACGCTGATAACGCAATATTATCAGTTCCAATAACATTGATAACTATTTTTTTATCGTTCTAACAAATCACTACTTGCACGAGTTATTAATTCTTCTCGTTTTCATGTCAAACTGGTGGGTTTTTTGGGGGGTTATTTTTATCTATCTGTATAACGGGATCATGTAATCAGTCGGTTTTGATAACATCAAATCTTAATGGTTGCATTTCTTTGAAATCCGCTCTATATCTAAGCCCTCTGGGGGTACAGAACACAAGAATATGTGTCCAAGGTGCAACAGAAGGGGCAATATTTTGACGCGGTATTGGTATATTATTGTTGAAACCAATGTGACATAACTAGTTAACCACACAAGGATGTCTACGATTGGATTATCATTTGAAGTCTGCACTATCTCCGGCGGCTTCTGCTCGGTGAGTAGGCTGACCGCGGTCATCCAGACCCCCCTCGGCAACGCACGATCACTGATATGCATGATGCAATAAGTGCCTGATCGATGCTAAACAATGTAATGACCCATTGCGTGGCTTCTGCTCTTGTGTGTGGTGTTTATTTATGATAGAATTTATGGATTTTTGTTTTGTTGTTAGTTTTCTTTTTAATATTCGCATTCGTGGAATTAAATAATTGAGCAGTTATATTGTGAATCGATAACCAAAATTGGGTCGGAGGATAATATTCACTACAGTCGTTCCAATGAATGACGATAAATATAATAATTAAACAGCAAACCTGGTGATTTTTTTTTTTTTTTTTTTTTTTTTGATTTTTTTTATACCAATCATAAAATGTTTTCACAAAAACGAAAACAAAATCATCCAAACCCCGATGGTCTGATGAACTATGATTAAATATAACAATTACGGCAGGATATGAGGGGTGCCTGAGTTGGATAAGGAAGTCACATGCAATGAAACCATTACAGATGCTATAACAACTCCATTTCAATAAATAAATGCTCCATTTTGACAAAGCACAGTGCACTGGTATTGATATTAAACGCATTTCTTTGATTCTTTGATGTTGCAGACAATCAATGGCCATATGCCCAGTGCAACAACATATTGTCCCGAGTCATAGGACCCTGGAAATGAAGAATTGGGTACCTTCCTAGAAATTCCAGTGACCACGATTTATATTCACTGAGCTGGCAGATTGCCGCGTGAAGATGGCATTTGTCAATCCCTTTTCGCCTTTGTGAGGAGCGACAAGACGTCAGCGGATTGCAGCCAATTGGCCGGCTTGATTTCTTGGAACAGACAGAAGCCTCGTTACCCAACACCTCAGGGTTACAATGCTATTGTTGGTATGATTATGTATCATTTAAATACATCAGGAAGTTCATTGTGATGCATGCACAAACGCCTTGACCGATTTAGCTGAGGATAGAGGGACCCGAAACCGGCGTATCTTGTCCGCTACCAGCGCCAGATTGGAGAATGTTGATGGTGTCGTTAAATGGTACCTAAAATACGATCGCCTTTCCTATGGCATCGGAAGGCAGCTGTTGTTTTTCCTGTTGTTGGAGTTTTGGTGCTTTGGAGAGTTGGAGCGTGCTAGTGCTTGAATGTATCGATGCTGCGTGCAACTGTAGACAGTGGTTCCACCCAGTATTCTGGCCTTGAAGAGCTAGGGTTGCACAACCCAATAGAATGTGATACACTGGAGATGCTCTCAAGCGAGAGGACCTAACCGGCACTCAAAAGTGAAAACAAAGCCGGGCCCTGGACTTCCGCAATGACCGGAATGTTGAGCACCACTGTACGCATTATGTACACGTAACAGAATAAGGTTACGTATCATGTACAACACTCGATCGACTGCAGGACGCAGCAATGTCCTTGATACGCTGCTACGCCGTAATACGTGATAAGACAACAGATTTATAAGGCTTATATCAACATATATGTTTGCTTCTCTCTAATAATGCATATATCTTGAGGTCCTCTTCACATGGGTTTTTTTTGCGTAACGGACAGGTAGAAAATGTTGTAATTTTGTCGCAGTCTTTTGTTCCACTTGTTAATTAAGATTAATGAAACAGGCACTGCTAATTACGTGTCTTCAAGAATCAAAAGATCGAAAATCCTTGGTGATTCATTACCCACAAGGTTTGTTTCGGTAATAACGCAGATTATTGAACCACTTTCTTTCATCTTCAAAATGCACACACTTGCAGGATTGAATTTAATCCATGAGTCCATGAATGTTAATTACTAAACATCTTAATTAAATTAGCAATAACGTCTCCCCCCCCCCCACGGTACTATATACTAAAGAATAAAATGAAATTAACATAAAGGTCTTGCGTTACAATGCACAACCAGGTCACTCGATGGTATCCCGTGCTGGGCATTTCCATGAATACCGCTTAATGGCACAGAGAGGTCTGTTTGACCTTTACGGGGGAGGTGTCTCGTAACGGGTGGACGATATCATTATGGACTATATATGAATGAGCTTCCGGGTGCTAAGCACCCTTTGCGGTCAGCTGAAGATGACCGATGCCCACTAAGATGAACCTCCTGCTACAGGTGTACCCATGACCACCACTTAACTCTTGACTAGACATTAAGAAGTCCCTGCAAATCACTCCGATCACTGATCGAAAACTTCAAAGAGAAGTGTGACAAGCGCAATCTTCTTGGTTGTAAGAACTTCATTCCGTTCGGACAACATCCCGCTTGCTTTTCACAGCTTTGTGCCCGCGATGCCATTCAGTCTTTTGCAGATAAGAACCGAGCTTGTCCGTCAGCGGTCGGCCATGAAAGCGTCTCCCATCGGATGACCTAGTTCCCCTGGAGCTGTGACCCAAATTTAATTGCACGCAGTGTGGCCGCAATTAAAAGCCGGGGCGTATTTGAGCAAAACTGCAAGCACAATGATAGCACTGATCGGCACCCCGGTTCGATCGGTGCCACGGAGACAAGATCGATGGACGGAGGCTTCTTATGACAGACGCTCTGCTGCTTGTGCTATGCGAACAGCCGAGCCATGATTGGCAAGTCCATTAGTCAGTTAGCATCCGTTTACTCGGCGATCACGAAGCAAAATCCTGTCAGCCGTCAGCTAGACCCTCGACCCTTCAACCCAGAGTAAAAAAAAAATCCCCCTTCTTCAAGTGCAGCCCAGAGGGAAAGAATCAATTGAAAAGCTAGAAAACCATGAAAAAAATAAATCAACACAAGCCTACGCGCTGTAAACACACTGGAGATAAACAAACTTCTATAAAAAGACACGTGATATTTAGCTCGATAGCTACGTTTTTACACACTTCTTACACTATACACATGGGTGTGGCAGGAGTCCAGTCACAACAGCAGCCGAGGTCTCCCCTGAATACATGAGAAGGAATCGTCGTTAGAGCGGATGTGGTCAACGGCCTCACAGAGTGTTTGTGGCTTGATTGCCGGGGACGGGATCGAGGCAACGATCTGCTTCGCTGTGCACCGCCAATCGCCGCCTATTGTCAGGCAAAGGCGGTGACGGCGGAGACCATCGAAGCCCCGTAATGAGCCGTGACACGAACGCTGCTCTAATACACTAACCACAGTCTAGTGCTACTCATTGTGCTTCGGGGGTTATAGAACAATGAACCCTAGATCTGGAATTGGATCACGTTTAACTGGTACTCATCGACCGAGTTTCGGGTGAATATGATTGCATGAAATTTGGTCACATATGGACTGGTTTGGATAATGTATAACTGTTAATCATACGCAATAAATATGTATTTCATATTGATGACGCACATATAAACTGATGTCACAATTTATACTATCCGGTTATCACAACCTTGACTTCTTTTTTTTTCTTTTTTTTTTTAATATTCCTGATAAATTACTATGCTAACAATGAACAGTAATATGACAACAGATACCCAGGCGGCATTGCTTACCGCGTGGTGCATGAGCCCTCATCATTGAACGCAAATAAGTCATAAAATATGGTCTGGGACACCTGTAGTGGCAATTAACCTGATGCACACGTCCTTGTAAGCACACAACAGTAGAATTGCAGATGAAAATATTTGACATTTTACCTTGGCCTGGCCGGTTCTTCCTATTTACAAGATAGATGTATCAGTGATAACAAAAAGGGAAATTATGTATAATTGGAAAATAGCGCTGCAGTGAACCCATTTTTATTAACTTAACAATATTGATTTTGCATTTAGATAATTAAAAAAAGCAACGAACCCATTATACGCATAAATATAGTCACTTGATTTTTTTTTAAATGCAGCATTTTATACAGCAATAAATCAACGTACAAACTAATCGTCACTGAGAGCAATTATCGTATGCACAATTGAGCCAACTCACATTCAAAGGACACGGGATGTTCAAAATTGTAATCCATTTTGTGAAGGAGTGTTCAATCAGAGCTGCTCACTCGATCCCTGGATGAGAAAGGTGCAAGAAAAGAACACTGCTGAAAAGATGTCTGAATCCTCGCTAAGAGCGCGTGCTACTCAGGGGAACATGTGCCACACCCCGATTATGCAATCAGATGAGATAAAAGGTAGATAAACAGGATTACATAATGTATAATGCATTATAGGCTGATCTATAACGATGTGTTAGCATTTAAACGTGTCTTTGTTGCATTGAAAGGTTGCTGATCTTCCTCCCCCAAGATGGCTCAGCGTGATGTGCCCATTAATGATTGTGAGCATAATGACTGCTACATGGCGGTCATTTGCTTTGCTGGTTGTGCAGTGAACGGATATAGGGGGGTCTCCCAGGAGGTAGGGTGATTATAAACGCTTATGCGCGGCTGAAATGGGCGGTAATTCTTATGAGACGAAAGGAATATTAAAACCTTATTCCAATTACGTCATCAGTCATGTGACATTGCATCAATTAAGCAGTGTTAATCGTATAAGTATAAGTAATGGATTAGTCGGAAAACTCTAAATCCGATTGTACCAATAATAGGTCAAAGTTCATTGACGGCTGTGTCAATGTCGAAAGCAGCTCACTGACAATTGCTCATTGTACTGACCCCTTGATCCTACAAAGCATTCACTGAGCTGTCAAAGTCTGTGCAACTCACTTCATAATCTATTGTAGTCGCAGCTGCACATCATACGCAGCTGCTTACCGGACTAATCAAGCATTGTTTCCCCAAAACAACAGCCGCCAAACCTCCCCTCTGTTGACCCTTCTCTTTTCCATGGGAGGCGATTTTAATTGAACACGTTCCGTGCGCCTGATGAAGAGGATTAACGGGTCTGATAGCTACCTCAGGGGCTGCGGTCTCGCTGAGGACATCCGGGTAACTACACCATCATCATTACCCTTCAGTCAAAGTCTGGACGCATCTGATAGAAGATTCATCAATACGTAGATATCCCGAATTCTCACCTACACTACGGAAATAATTACTTTACCTCGAGTATTATCTAATTAATCTTTAATGCCGTGTGCCTCTTGGTCGAATTCCAGATTATGTAATGATCCAGAACCTCAGCATTACGTTCCTGGGCTCTACCTGTATCGCAGGTGTGCTGATTGGTTTGCTTTCATGAATAATTAGTTGTACACAGGAAGCAACCACCACCGAGGTGGCTTTATTGCATTATAACCATGAAGCATTGCTTTTTAAGAGATTTGATTCATTTCGCTCTTCGACAGGTATTGGCTGACATGTTCAGGGGAACATCGGTTGATGCATCGGCAAGAGGTCTCTGATATTTCATTGTGGTGCCCATAGCGGATCTCATACGTCATAAAAAGCATGACAGGAAAAAAGCACACGATGGTTTCAAATCTTATTTTAAAGTGAAATACTGATATGAATCGGTGAGGGTTTTTTTAATCTTAACGTTCAAGTATGAGTGCATATAGATTTAAAGCTCTCTCTCTCTCTCTCTCTCTCTGCATTTCAACAAATAATGATCACAAAATTAGTAATTTATTTCTTTCCGATGTTGCTGTCTGGAACCATAATCACAAAGTCTATGGTATCATGTCTGTGTGCTTAACTCATTTTGCATGAAAAATGTTAAAATTAGGTATACAGTCAGGAGAGAATCCACAACGGAATTGCAACCAAACTGACCGTAAATGAACTCGGGGACATCGGTTGACATCAGTTGGGATGGGAGAGGGGAAGGGGGGGGGGCACACGTGTCCGTAATCGAAGCCCCAAAACGGAACAATTATTCTTAATCCAATGGACAATGATTTTATAACATTCGTAACTATTCTTGGCACTGGGAAGATGTCAATCTGGGGGCGGAATATGTGTGGGTGACATTTTAAGAATGCTGACCTTTCGTAAATAAAGGTAACCTTCAGGTTCAATTTAATCACACTCACCGACCCAAGTACGGGGAATACACCAATCTCACCTTGGTTTTATAAAATTATTCTCCGACCCTAAAACTATTTGGTCCTTATTGGAGGCGTGGGCGAACGAAGAAACTGTGCCAATGGCGTGGAATTTGTAAGGTGTTGAGATGGAGCACTGTGAGTTAAGGCCTATTTGAGCCACGTTGGTGTCAGTAAATGTGACAACTAGCTTGGTATTAACAACGCAGAGCTGTGGTCTGGTTGGTGCAATGCTTAGCTAATGTCCGTGTAGAAAAGCTACAATCCCTTATTGTGCATTTGAAAGTTTGAAAGTTTTCAACAAAAATCTTAGAAAGTTTAAATCTGGGTCCCATTTGTTTCGTTCAGTGTAAAATCGGAACAATTTTCTTTCTTTTTTTGCGGGTGAATACATTGTTTCAATATTATCTGTGATGTTGTCAACTTGTCAGGGTCATCAGCTTCAAGAGCAAGGTATGTTTGAGCCAGCTCTTGCAATATTTGCAGTAAACATTAGACCATATTGTCACCGGTGTGCTCATGACCAATTGCTAACATGGAAGGATATAAGTAGGTCAAAGAAGGATATTGCGGCCCCCCTCCCAACCCCATTTAATCAGAATCACTGTGTCGTGAAGCTTTGTACATAGCACAACTCACTGCGGAATAAACAGCGCTAAACCATTATAATGGTCGCTTCTTTTATCTCCCGGAAGATTGGATCATGAGCATGCGCATGGCTTGTATTGCTTCAACTAACCCTCGTGGGGACACAGTAGTCCTGGATCAGGGTCTCTAATCCAAAAGTTCTTCTTCCAAATATCAAATTAACTCGTTACTTCGGCGTTTAATCGTGAATGTATTCCTATGTTTTTTATCCTCACTTATTAGCCTGGTTATACGTAAAGTGTATTGGAAATTATGTGAAGTTAAGCGGAAGGATGACGAAAAACAAAACCAGGTTCTTAATTAGCGTCTGCTTGCTTAAGGGCATGAACAGCACAGGGAAAAATTATCTCCGGCAATGATTCATCCATTTCTTTGCTCATACAAGGAACATCTGCCTTATGGTCATTACCAATAGAAGTTTGTACATAGGACACACCATCCTCCCAGCGTCCAAGCATATAACACAAAAATACCCTAAATAGAGCCCCCATGCAAAGTATTTCATAATCATCAACCACTACTATGTACAGAAATACCCTTTTTGCCCCGAATGCACTCAAGCAATCTGCGAATAGGACAGAACGACCCAAGGACCCACATAAACCAACGTCTCCCCCCCCCCATAAGGTTATCACCGAAGTACGTTTGACTTCATCGCTGTGCAAACCCTTCTCGCAATGCTGCTGAGAGTTGTACTCGGAAATGCCACTAACGTGTCTCCACACTAAGAGGCAATCTTAAGGCTTGCTAAATGGGACTTAATGGAGTAAAACTCGAGCCCAAAACTCCTCTCAGCTGTACTCTTTGCCGAGCGAAAGACAGGAGAGATGCAGCAGTCTCTGTTCTTATTTAGCCGTAATTTACATCTCTGTATTGTGTTGGGCAGAAGTAATTTCTCACGGGGGAGAAGGATGTCTCCACCTGATTCGAGGACATTGGGTGACATTACCCTCAAATGCGTCGCCGCACAATCCGATGTTGTTTTGTGGTCGGATTTTGCATGATTTCTTTTTTGCCCTGAGAACCAAGGTCGATATCTTGGTGGGCGAAGGCATGGACACTGTTCGTCAAAGGAAATGGATTTAGACTTTAATTTAGTGTTTACATATTGCACCGAGGTTACCATTCTTAGGTTACAAAGGATGGTCTGCAATGTGTGACAAGAGTTTTATCTTACAAGTAAATTGAGAAGCTATATTTGAATTGGTGTAGCCATCTACATGTATATCTTCCAGATATATATGGATCTCAGTGACAATGATTTGACTGATATCCGCGGTTATATCTTGTTTAGATCTACAATATATTTAGGTCATTCTAGGATATTATCTGAAATATAATCACTATTGGCTGGTTTCTTACAGCCGGCCTCCAAGTCTTTGTGTCCTTTCAAGAAACCGAAACGTACAGACGCTACGTCAATAGACGGATACACAAGCCAATAGAACTAATGTCATAGATCTGCTCAATCCGAGCATTGTATTATTCTCCACCGATAGCGGCCGAAATGTTGTCTTCGAGAGTCGTTATAGATAAAGCTAAGCAATGCTAATCAAGTTTGTCATGAGAATCAAAAGCACCCGATTGAACAGAACAGAAGATCCTGCTTTGGCTTTCTTTCATAGAACACATTCGATTATCTGCCAAGAGCAGATCTGCCGCAACCGCGATTCTATTTTCAGTCCCTTTTTTTTTCCAGCTGGTGGCTATTACTGGGCACTTTAAGTGCTAAACACAGCATGTTTTTGGGCAATAATCTCACTTGGGGTGAGGACATCACAGTTCAAATCAAAGCCGATTTTACCATTGATCCAAACATAGAATCATAGTCATCTTCGGTTATGTAATATTCATGGTCCTTTGTCGACGGGATAAAATTAATCTCTTTCAACTTGCATGACCTCGATTGTCCCTTGTACATAAGCAATGCAAATCCATGTTTGGGGACCCCATGTCCCCACAAAGGTTATAGATATACCAATCAAAACAGTTTTGTCAATGATCATGCTCAATTCTGATCAAAATCGTATCCTCTTTTTCCCTCTTCAAGCGTTATGGCCCATAAAAAGTGCAAACCTTAGCCCAGAATTCCAATGAACTCCCACCACCAGCAGCATGGGAACAAGCTGATTCTAACTCAGTATATATATATACATTGTGCACGTCTCCCCTCAATCTCCCAAATTTTTCTCCCGGGATCGGACGTGATTGCTTGGAATTACAGGCTTGGTTGATCCGTGACGTCACGCTATGTGATACACACCGGCACCAAGTGAGTTGTGCATCTATACAATGCACCCAATGACCGCATATTCTCAGCATAGTCAGCATCTTGACATTATTTGCAATGTTAGTACACCGTACGCAATAACCGCTGAAATACAACGACATATGTTTCTCATTGGTAATGATTTCCCAGAACTACGTGTTATATAATCACGTGTCTTTATGGCTCCTCAGTTTACATCATCTTTTGGACAACTTTCAAACAAAAGATTTGACATTATGCGCACGCATCCCCTCTGTGCGTGCAGAATACAGTCTTCATCATAGACAAATAACTATCTCCTAGATTTGGTTGGTATTTTTTGTGTTACGCGGAAAGTGTAAACTGAACGTAATTCCAGGTTCTCATCTGATCTCTCTACTCAGGCTTCAAGAATAATAAATAGTTGGGCTTTTATATATCTCCAAACTAGCCGAGATGGTGACCTTCTGACGGAACAATCCTCCTAGCACATATTATACTTTCTTATTACGGAACAACAATGACCAAACATGACCCTTTGACCTGCTTTGTCCACCATTGATGACATTGTTACGTGGGAGGGTTTTAAGTTTAAACGAAATGGGAGGAGAGGGGGTCGGAGCATAAGACCCTCCAGTTGCCCCTCAGAATAGGAATGAGGCCACAGATGTCACAGGACAACTCTTGAGCCCTTCAACGCAGTTCCCCCGATGTTAGATAAGCTCTTCATCGCCTGAATCCAGAAGGTGCGTGATGAGATTCCCACACCTTCTTCTGAACTTGTGCAGCTGCGTGGTGCAAACATATTGAGACAGTGTGAATTAAACAGTCAGTCAATCAGTTAATCGTTCAATCGGTAGTCCAGAACATCAGCAAGCAATCAATCATATGTCAATAAACTAACCAATCAGGCAAACGGAATCGAGTCATGAACTGCAGATAGATTACATAATTTCCACACTCTTCGGAGTACACTATGCCTACTCATTCAAATCAGTCGGTTACTATATTTTCATCTTGGAGACCACACTGATTCACAAGTTGTTCTTTTCAATCTAAGTGTTCTTTTGACCTGAATGCTGACTGAAATGTACACAAAGTGATTGCGAATACCAATCAGCAAATCGTGTGGGCCTAGACATTAATAGGGTCAACGTGACATATTTATCGATGGCAAGGGAGCACAGATAAGCAGTCTGAGGAGAGATAAGACCTCGCCTTTGTCATAGCTTATCCCTCAGCAATGAAGGCACACGTGCGTACAGAAAGACTGAGATATGACAATGGAGTGTGAAACACACTATAATGACTCAGCAGGTATTACATCGCGTGACTTCATTATATTGTGACGTCATCAGTGTATGTGATAACACACCCTTTAACACTACGATATCAAAAATGACGCAATGATGAGGGTTCTTATGGCCACTCACCCACTGACCGCAAGGAAACGCTTCCAGAGGATGCGATCGTGTTACTTCAACTTATTGGTCACAATTCCTCGTCGTTATAAATTTGAATGTTTGAGCAGCACCTGTAGTAGGTAGTGTGCCTTAATGATCGATGACTACGCTTTTCTTGAAGGGGTGATGAATGCTGATTATGGTATCAAGAGGCTCATTGTACATGTATCACTTTAGACAATCTGTTGGATTCATGTACGTGTATGATGTTCCATTTAATTACACACGCACTGCGTTTAATTACACACGCACTGCCTATGGCATCATCACAGAGTCAATATGATCCACACTTGGAACCCCATCCCTCTTTTCTTGTGAACTAAGTATCATGCTGATGAACACACGCTCCACTTGTGACATCATTGACATTATCATAATACATTAGCATAATGTATGAAATTCACAAAGGTCTCCATCCCAAGCTCATTACATCACTTTTCACCTTCTCCCGCTTGGCTTCCAAACGCCCAGATTCTCTTCGACTTCCTCTCTAACACGTACGTCCTATCACCCCAGTACTCCCTTGATTTTCAGGTTTCTAGAATCTGGAATATTTCAACTCGCCATCTCAATTAATTATTCTTGTTCCTTATGCACTTTTAAAGAACGCCTCAAGTGAACAATCAATTTAAATTCATGTTTAATTTTATTTTATTTATTTCTCTATTTTTCTTCTTTCTATCTTTCTTTCTATGTATTGGCAAAGATTTCAACTCACTTAAAATAGGCACAGCAAATTCTTAAAGATGTATCGTGACTTGACTTCGCAGACCAGACTGTTTAAGTCAGTTTAAATTCATTTCAGACTTTCAGTATTGTACTGAGATGCAGCGCTGAAAATATAAGTCAATTATTATTTGCATCTTCAATAAAATACCGAAACATTTGAATGTTGCTGGTCAGCATGACATGTCCGCTGTAGCAGCTGATTATATCAGTGTATTGGCAATTGGCAATCACTCTAGGCGGTACACCTAAGATGCCCTCTGCATATGTGGTTCGTCGTACTATATCCCCAGGCACGACACTCAGTACATATGAACTCAAGTATGCTTCGCCAGTGATGAACACAGACTCGACAATTTCATTATAGGTAAGGTATACTTCTTAGAATCTGGGCCTTGGAATGCATGGTCCTGGTATGCCTAAGAGGAACGATGCAATACAAAACTGCAAGGTTGAAATGACCTCGTAGACGACTCGTTGTTTGTTGGTTCCAGACCAGAGACCCCTGACAGTGATTATGACGACAGCATCAGATTTTCCGGTAGAAAGATTCGATTACAGATATGATGATCTCGTCATCAAAGGTTTCCATCTCATGTTGAGATGGCATGTAAACAAACCACAGCTCCACGAAATCGAAGAAGGAATCATGCGAATTGCTACAATTGAGTCACGCTGTGTATCTCCTTGTTTAGCAACTGTCTTTCAGACTTCGTGTAAATGTCTAGTAACAGCGTCCAAATTTGATCAGAAAACACTTCGAATCGTATTTCCTTCAATTAAATTGGTTGAAACCAGAACTTGTTCAATTTGGAGAAAAGTATGTTTTTGGGTGTTATTTGAAAACAGCGTACCCGTGTGTTTGTTTTACATTTTGCATGTAAATATACGGGTACCTGAGTGGTTATTCGTAGTGTCTGTGTGCATTGTGGATTTTTTTGATTCCGAAGATATCAGATAATCTAACCCCTGGGTAATATGAGTGTTCATGAAATAATGACTCATTTGTCAACAAGGGCACTTAGACTGCTGCAAAAAGAATATTGACGACTGAGGGTCATGAATATTCATATATGTCATACCACTCCACACAAAGAACTCTGAACACAATACACCTTTAAAAGACGCAAAAGACCTTGCGAAGAGAAAGAAATTGAAGATGGCAAAAATATCACACTTCACCGATCACAGGGGAACTAATTTCAAGGTGACGAGTTTCTTGAATTAATGATGCATCTCGTAATCAAATTCAGATTGTAAGATAATTCACTGCGGCTGGGGTGTTCTTGGGCATAAAATGAGCAGTAATTAATGCTGAATAATTGAATATTGTCTGGCAGGGTTCCAATAATAGCCATTTCTACCGTGCATAGGTTGAGCCCTGCTGGATGAGTGCTGTACGTATTGGCCACCTTTGTCATGAATTGCATCCATCACCCGAGATTGGAACAGCGAAATCATCCGAACCGACCTTGGCTTCGGGCTCAATTCCTCTTCGGCTTATCAGCTGATTGATAATCTTTGACAATTATCATCCAAGGCTAACTTGGAGTTCGATTGGAACAATTCATAGTTTTGTTCTGTGGTCTGTCCACCATGCAATGGACTAAAAACGCCAGTGTTGGTTTTAGGGGTTGTGTGGGTTTTTTCTAGCCTAGAATTGTAATTCATAGGACATTGTGATAATTGATACAGAGTGTCATCCATCTGTCGAGTGATATTGCAGCAGACACAATGAGATGGACAAAACTTTGAGTGCATAGCAGCTGTTAATCTCATTACGGCAAGCAGTCCCGAGATATAAATGATATGGATGGCAATGACACTGTTCAATTTCAATACCCGTTTTGTTCATTATTCCCTTGGATGTCAATCACGTTCATTTCATTAATGAACATGGCGTACTTAAATAGGGAAATCTCGGGGTTGAGTTATCAGCAGTTGATAATTGTCAAAGTAAAAGTATTTTAAGCCAAGAACTGACATGAGATGGACGATGAGATGAATGAAAAATTGCCTCCAAGGTTGCGTCGTATCCCCCGTCAGGTGCCTAAAGCAGACCTGACGTCCCAATCAGGATATCCGCTGAGGAATGGCGTTTTGGCTGAACCTCGTGATCTCAACAACGAGCCATTGCGATCTCGGATGAAGACCTTCCAGCGGACCCCTAATATTCAATTTCACTCAACATGCGATTGTTGGCTAAGTTCTTTCACGAGGGTTCTGTGTTGGATTTGTTGTCAGATCATTTACTGATCATCAATGGTATGTAAAATGACACGCACATTGCTCTGGCACCTACACAGCCACTTAAGGCATTGATCCAAGCAAAACTCCAGCAAGATAGCGAGCTATAAGCCAACGCGTCACGCACTATGTTGGCCCCAGGAATAAGGACATGGAAATGGGTCAGATTTCAATACGTGTTCATAGGCTGTCGATTTCGCTGTGGCTGCATTGCTCGGCGGAATCGCACTGACACTGATGGATAGCCCGGCTTCTTCTGGCCTTATCACCTCATGACTGTCGCGTGTTATGCAATTAGACACTCCATGTACCTCGCCATGCTAAGTACACGTGCACGTTCAGGCATTCTGTGAAAACTTAGAGGCAATCTGGCTTACCTACTAAGCGTATACACGCTTTGTCTTCAGAATGAAGATAATACAACATAATTATTGTGGCGTGCCTGTGATCACACGATGGTGCTGCTTCGCCATCGAACTCCTGCGGATTCATAAAAAACACCGAATACACAAATATGTTTTAATAAATACCCAATATATACTGACGTTAACCCTGTGGTTTGCATTAATGTTTACCACACTTACAATTAAACGAGTGACGAAATCCCCCTTCTCCTCCTCCTCCTCCTCCTCCTCCTCCTCCCTCTGCTGATCTCTACGCACTGTATCCCAGAGGTCAAGCGTGGTCACGTAGCAATCCCACCTCTACATCTAGAAGCGTCTAGGGCGCCATTTTAGCCCGACATCCATCATTGCCAACAGCCAAGCCAGAGCTCCGGTGTCAAAATGCTTAAATATCCATGAAACTGAACACAACAACCTAGAATCCACTATGAGTGGGTCGTGCATGGATTAGCAGAAAGCGAGAAAATTCCTGAGAACCTCTCACAATTCTGAAGGTCACAAAGGGTCGGCCACCTGAGCATAGTCGGTGACAACATCCACGCTACATTAGTCATTCGTGGTACATTTCAACCGACGCCTTCAATGTTAGATTGTACGACTGCTTCATCCGCCACTACATATCTACAGAGCAGCATGGTTAGGTGTACCCATTGCTGTATAACTTTATAGGACATTGACTATATATAGCTAGCGGTATTAATTTCGTGATATAGTTAACTTGCTCAAGGGAACAGCTGCTTGTGGGTAAATGTCCCTTCCGTAATGAACCACCGTATCTGGTTTCTTTTACATTCCCTCATTGACATGGCATTGAAATGAACACCCTCGACGTCATCATGTTACAGCAACCTTAACCGCCCAGCAACCTTCTTCCACGATGTTTAATTTCATCTATTGAAGTTTGTCTACATAGCACGCAAATTGATAACGTTTAGCATAAGCTTTTTCAGCTTTAACGCAAAGCAAACTTTGCCATTCATGGAAGCCGCATAATGCAATAGCCGCCTTCGTGATATCGAAGGCTTCGAAGTGGACGTTCCCTTCGGATGCTGTCCACTAGAGAGAGAACTGTAGAATAAATGAAGCCTTGTAACGAGGCTTTGAAAGGCCTGTGACATGCAATACACTTGGGGCCAAGCCAGGTCTCTTGCTTCAAGCTACTCAGATTTGTAATCAACGCTGGCACTGAATGTAAACTAAGGCCAGGTAGACCAAACATGTAAGGATCGAAAATTTAATTTCCTTTGTATGGCAGGCCACACAAAGCACGTAATATTAATTATATACAATAGTTGGCAAACCAATCACTTTAACAACACGATGAATGCTCCAATTAGCATCTGAGGAGAAGCAATTTCCCTCCAGCAGTAATCGTGTGTCTTATGAAGTCATTTGAAGTTGTAGTAGGCCTACATGTATGATGCGAGCACGTAAGCTTAATCTGACACTGTAGAACGTGTGCAGGCTAAGCCGATTGTTTCCCTTGAATTGCTCATGGGGAAGAGGCAACCTTTCCAACATTACTTGAACTTGATTATTCTTACTGAAATAGAATAATTACTAAAACATTTCTCAGCGAGTACAGCAAACACTTAATATCACCCCAATGAATAATAAACAGAACGCGAGAACAATGATGTTTAATGACGTATGGCGTGACAGAAAATCGGCGCCAACATATTCTCGGTTAAGTAGGTCACAAGTCGGCACGTGATCAGGTCACGTGGGTGCTGGCTATCGTGCAAATGGACAACATTGGAAAGGACACTGGACAAAGTGGGGTCACTTGGGTCATTCGGGTCATTGTTGGGTCAACGCGATGCATGGAGCAAGCGATGACCGCAGCTGATAGTACTACAACCAATGCATTCGAGTCCGCTCCACTAATTCCACTGCTTAATTGCAATTACTAGAGCAATCAAAATGACAAATTGTTTGACCAAGAATGATAAGATTCAGATGGGAATTACCTTTGAACTGTGTTATAAATATTTTCTAATTTTGATGCCAAACCAGAAAGGTGTAAGAAAAGGGTGACAAGCACTCGACCTCGCTAACCCCTGCCCCATAGTGGTCACATGTGATGCTTGAGCATGTTTTCATCTTGTTACTCGAGAGTCGAATATCGAAAAAGCATCAATCCCAATGCGTTGTCACGAAAGATGCATACCACGCTGCTCAGTTATCGAACAAAAAGTTGCCCCCGCCTCACGAACGCTTTGTTTGTGATGCACCTGAATGCGGTCAGACCTCACGGCTGCATCTAGGACTGCAACATGTGTCCACCCACTGCCGCTTCGCTCTGTGTCGCTCTCATCTAAATTCTAAACATTCGCAGGGATTTCTGATGGCTTCAGTCGAAAGCCTTTGGCCCAAATGAACCTCTGCTTTTGAAGTGACAACTTGTTGATGGGTAGAAATTCTGTCTTCCTTTTCCGCCTTTGTTCTTTTCTTCTATGTCTTTTTGTCTTCCAATATTGCTAATTATTTGTAATGAAACAATTCTGGACTTATGTTTATATCTTGTTTCTTTCACATTTTAACAAATTGTAATATTTGAATATTTTTGAGCATAATCGTACTACATTTACCAACATAATAGTCCATTGTATAAGGTAAAAAAAAACGACAGGGGTGCCATTCAATATTGATGTAGCCCTTACATATAAATTGCTTTTTTTCTCGGGGTCCTTTTGTAAGTAATATACAACCTCGAGAGAATATCATTATTTCAATCAAGAAAAGTACACACAACAGCAATATTGCTGAATAAGGCATTGAGAATTACGTAACGGTCAAAGATTTATAGAACATGGACTCCCTGTGAAATTATGCGCAATCAGTCAATTATGTCGAGTTGTGAGTTATGCAAATTCTTCCCTTGGGACAGTCATCCCAAGGGAGTGATCGCATTGATACACTCTGATGTGTTATAAATGCGATCTGGTAGCCACATCTGTTGCTTCACAGCGACTGCTCGTCCCCTGAGGCCAGAACCTTGGGGAATGCCCTGTGACTGCATCTAATTGTTCTAAGCAAGATAATTCGCAATGCATAGAATAGCCCAGACACAGTGCCCGTAACGTAAACACGTGTGTACACGCAAGGAGTGGTTGATTTAAAATTTACTTCAAAGTTGAAAGGGAATATTAAATTTGCCACCTTTTGTTTGCATAACTTTTGTATTGCTCCGGATAACTCATCATTCAGAATGTTTATTGTCAGATTATGATCATTTCTCGGATCTACAAAACGGAAGTATATTGTTGGTTTTTGTTTTGTTTTATTGGTTTATGACCTTCTGATAAAAGCAGAAACAATTGCACCGAACGCTTTGTCATTATTTATTTGCTTCACAGAATTGTTTACTTGGAAATCTGAAATATCCATAAGGAGAAAGCTTACACATTCATACATTGATTATCACTAATTTATCGTTTTGAACGCAAATAAATGTGTGTTCAAAGGACTGATGGTCATAATAAGCGTGATTTCCTATTATACTAATAATAGCGTACTTGCTGTCTTATGTCTATTGCAGGTAGATATCATTGGAAATTGATTTGATGGCATTAAAAGGTGTTGGAATTTTAAAACCTCACGTAGCTCATACTTTTCACATACACTGTAATATATCGGCCGAAAGAGTTTGGTAGAAGCGTAAAGCCCAAGCATGCCTCGATAATGCTCATACCAATCATCATTTGAATGTATATGTACTTGCAGTTTCTGTTATTTGCTATTCGTTTATTGTTCATATACTTATACTAAACTAACCACAGGAACTATAATGGGTTGCTATGGTTGGTGACTCTAGACCCAACATAATTTTTCTCTCTCTCTTTTGATTGAATGAATTAATTTTTTATTCACAATGAGGTAAGTTGAGATGCAACAGGACATGATTAACACATTCACCCCATTGTGAACAAAAGAAAAGAGGGGGCTTTAGATCATTGCTTCCCATTTCAACAGCCATAGTATTGTATACATGCTTACCCTTCATTATTCATTCTGTCAATCTTCCACGTGTGACCACGTGACTTTGTGGAGATAATAGTGCTTATACATGCATCAGAAAGGCTGCCTTCTATTTTGATCAACACATCAAAAATACCGGAATGGGCTCTGAGTTATTATCCATGGCGCAACAGTAAGCCAAAGATACAGCGATTCTGTCTGATACTCTATGCATGTTTACATACAAGTTAAACGTGAGATCATACCAATGTAAACGTGGTATAGGAAGCCCTGCGTGACGCCTGGGGGCGTAACTTTTCAGCCAACATCTATTATGCATAATTATAAGGTCGACATTCCTGACCTGATCGGGCCACGGCATCATGATTATGAATTTATGATACTGTTATGTAATTGCAATTCGCTGTCATTCTCCGGTGACTCCGCAGTGCTGCCTACCAACGGACGTAACAGGATCCGGCGTTGTGTACTACTGTCTATGGTAGTATCCCGGTCCCTAATTGGCACTTAAGGGCAAAGCAAAACCGCGGTCCCTGGCTTCTTATCTGGCGCTGATATCCCTTGGATGCCTTTGGTGGAGCCGTAAACCCTGCTTCGTGCCGTATATTTTTCTAATGTGGTTG
Organism: Capitella teleta; assembly: GCA_000328365.1. NCBI lineage: Eukaryota > Metazoa > Annelida > Polychaeta > Capitellidae > Capitella > Capitella teleta. The sequence continues at coordinate 73,270 of KB308870.1, read as the reverse complement.
TTTGGTTGTAACATTTTATTGAGTAATTTCTGATTGAAATTAATATTTGCTCATTAATTCACCCACAGAATCAATAGCTTACTAGGAAGCAATATTAAAACCAGCGAGCTTAGTTAGACAGGTCAAGGCACGCAACAAAAAGTTCAATGTCCGGGATGACGTAACCACTTCAGGTCGGCCTGATACCTGGATGGAGTGACGCCGGTGGCTCTAAGCTTTTTGATTACCTTCTGGAGAGGTAGCCATACATGGTATTGTGGCATCGATGTGTGCATGATTGAGAAGCAGTGTCAATTAGCTTTGTTTACCAGCAATACCAGCAAACACACCTGCCAAAAGAGAAATTGCTGAATGCAATTTTTGGCATTGTCAGCACGTTTGGCACTCTGCGGGTTTCATGCTCCGTTACTATGGGACGAAACGCAATATTGTTATTTTTTATCAAGCCTAAAAATAGGTATAAGGTGTGCCGACCCCGTGTGGACAATCAGTTAGGGAAATTTTTAGATGTAAAAGTAAGTCCAGTAACTATTTCTCGTTAAAAAAAGTTTTGAATATAGAATTGGAATATTTAACGTGCTTAAGTCATAAGCTTTATGTAGCGATCTTTTTTTCCTCTAAGGATAAAAACCCCAAGCAACCAAAATTCTATTATAAAATTAATACCTCCACTTGCTATGTATTTAAATGAAGAACTAATCAATTAGTACCTTCCTGTCCTCACATCATCCAATATTAAAAGTAGCATTCACCAATTAAGTATATAAAGTCGGTAACCTGTTAGCAACCTAATTAATTAGAATGTACTAGGAATTACATGCATTAATTATGATATTTAATCAAAGCATCATTAACGGAGCATATTATGTAACCTAGATGAAATAGATACAGTCCGTAATATTATTTCCCGGTTACATAAGATCACATCTATTATACAGTACATAAGAACATCTTCCAAGCCAGTTGGCCCTTCACGCATGGTTACGCAATCAAGTGTCTTGAGTGCGAATCGAGATCACAGGTCAAGAAGTATAAAATCCATAACTCCGCATGTCACCCAAGCAGAAGAAGATCATTAATTAAAAAGAGCGCTTCATCAACCAATAGTTGGTCAAGCGTGTTGTTGCGTAGGCAAAGGTTTCAGTAAGTGGCTTATAGCCATAGAAATGAACAATCGTGCTAATATACAAACCCTCCTGATGCTTAACTTATTCCCAGGCTCTTGGTCGCCAACTTCTCTCTTTTTTGGGACAGTGTATCCACGAGGGCCTCCTTATCTGAAGCCTGGTTCTCTTCTGAGGGTTGAGATTTCCATATGAAAAGGTCCGAGATGCAAATGCGACATTGACAGTCTTCCGTGACAACTCTCTCGTTTCAATAGCTGTAACCCTTCGCTTATGGGACGAGCACCTTTACACCGACGGGCAATGAAAAGGCGGCCTTGCTTTCTTATGCCAAAACATGATGCCTTAACTCTCGCCCATAAACAGACCAGGTCGCGCCATGTCGCGGTATGTGATGGATCTTAGAGCTGGCGATCTGGACGCGTCACGGCCTTGATGCATCGCACCAAAATTACCTCTCAATGAATGCAAACCCTCCAGTGCCCCACGCTCTGCTATCCCCCAATGGAAGCCTCCGTTCGCACAATGGGGCCTCAGGAATGATGGCGATGCGATCGTTTCCCGTGGTATCTTTACAGCTTGGAAGCAAAGTCACTGGAAATGTGCGTGACGATATAAAACGGCGTGAGAAGTATAGAGGAGTATTGAGTGGCACAGCGTATAGGCTATTAACGTGATTCATGTGACGATAATGATTACAATATTCAGCCAAAGTGAGCATCGCTACAAAACTTGATATGATATTGTGTTTCTGCGGCTTTTATAGCCTCTGATAAAGTCGAATAACATTTGACATAATATAACGATTATTACTTAGACAAACGGTATATACATGCATATGTAAATCTAAGATTTAAATCATATATCATGAAGCAACATTCTAAATAGTAAATATATATTTAATTAACCAATGCTGACAAATAATACTATGATTATTATAAAATAGCTCTCAGGTCGCATACCAGGGGGAAGCACTGTCCGTCATAATCTACTCACCATCGATGCCTCAAGAGACTTGCGTAATCCAGAGTGGAGTTGTGTCACTCGGTCCGCTGTGTGTAGCACTGTGTGGTCGCCACCACTGAGCGTCCAACAGTCATAGACTCCTGTGCTGAATCGATCTAGCTACGCAAATCTCCACGAAATTCGTTACGAATAGACACAGGACAGGGCGATCATCTCGGCTAGGTTCGCTGTAGGCACACTGGGCGTTACCTCTGCCTTCCACCCTGGGCTAATCATAAACTCGCATCACGAGATGAATTTCTTTTGACGTGCTTTTTTTTTTTTTTGGTGTGTGTGGGGGTATTTTTTTCTTGGGGTTTGAGGATTCTGCGCGCATTCCTCTATTTCAGATTAAGCGTTTTGTATCTAGGGTTACCTTGTTTTGGGGAATAATTCATACCTTGCGGCTGATTTTCTCAGCTATGTTGCCAAGTCATGTTGCTATTTGGCATCCTTATAAATAGATGTGTTGATCAATGCGGCGTGCTGAAATATTATTGAAAATACCAAACTTTTCAATTATAACATTGTAATAGCTATGCTTAATGTTCAGTCCACCGTGATATACGGAAATTACCCAGTAAGATAAATAATAAGTAATATAAGTTTACTGTATCCAACTGAATATGCACGACCGGTGATATTAATTTACAAGCTCATCAAAGAGAACCACGTTTGACTTTAATGATTGTACTCGATATAGGCCCCAAAAAAAGGGACACAAGCGAACATTTTAAAACTGACAATGGTTGTCAGTTCTCGTAATGGTCGGCATCATTAGCATTGCAAGATGAAAGAGTGGAGGAAAAAACTCCTTATGCCGGTCGATGCCACAAGGATCCCTGAAAAACTCCCGAAATGCAATGCTTCTTTGACGCAATATGAAGATCTATTGAGAGAGGCAGAAAAACTGGAGGAACCATCAAATGGTTTGCCCGTATCTCACATAAACACATGCTGAGATATTGCTTTGACACGTGATGTAGACCTTTCTAAAGTGTTTGATAACGTTAACAATCAGTTTTTATATAGTTGGATTGAAATAAAAGGATCTGCTTGTGATATTGAGGAAACGTCAATACAATGCAATGCAATGCAATGCAAGATAGGCAACGTTAATTGACAGCAATCCGAGTGGAGCTTTTATGTTCATTTAACCCTCCATCTGAGCTTTTATGGACACAGAAAAGGAATTTTTGCAGCGAATCAAGTGCAATGCTGTTGAATTATTGTGCAAAATTGTTTTGGGACACTCAATACTTGTATGCAATTACAAGTATTGAGTGTAAGAAAATAGCAAGTCATGGCGTTTAATAACGAGAACAGTTTAAACAGCAATAAATCGAATGAAAAAATAAAAATGCTCATGTTATACGAATGCGATGAGGAAATATGTATTACAAGAAGGGATATTCCTTAACTGAGTCCCTCTCCCTCCAAGGCTCTCTCTCGCTTTCTTTCCTTTATGGTGATTAGCTGAAGGTCCATCATTTCAGAGAACAAAAGGGCTTCATCGATTTGCAGTCATTAGAGGTTTCACGCTGCTACTCGTGGACAATCCAACCAAGAACATACTCCTCTGACAATCTCTCTATCACTCCAACTATTTAATGTACATATAATTATTTCAATCACAGCTAGGTCACACTATCGATTTAATTAACTTCATTTAATACCTCTGGATCAAATATCTTGTTTCAAACCTATTTAATGAGAGATGAATCATCTGACATGCTATTTGCAAGGCATATATATATACTATTGCTCGATATATTTCAATTTGTTTGGTCGGTGATGTCCGAAAAAGTCTAATTTTATTAGTCTGTCGCAGACGCACTCTTTGACCTTTTCAATAGACCTGCCCTATTTATACTCTGCCCTGTTTCCTTGTCATTTATAAAGCCCTATATTCACACCTTTCAGACCATCCAGGTAATATTCCAACCACCCTAACAGCATTCGGTCGATTTGTTTCTAACCGTGTTTGCTCTCGTTCGGGAATTCGTGTCGATGACGCATGTTCAGAATGCGCAATTGTCAGAGAACAGATGGCCAGGAGAGGTTTACCACTAACTGAATGTCTGAATACTAGCAACAAGTATTGCATAATGTTAATAGCAGAAGAACATGACTCGCACTCCTTAGGTCCGGATGTCTCAAGTCTCAATTGTAAGTTAAAGATAACAATATCAGTTCAGGTAACTTGTAAAATATTAACATAGCGTCCGGTTTTTCAGAATCACCTGTGATCGAAGTATATCAGTGGGGCAATAGGAGCACCCTTCGACCCCGGCATCAGGGGCTTTGCGCCAAACGACCAATGGTCGCATTGTCTTAATTAAATGAGGCCAACAAATTCAATTCTTTCGCTGAGCCCATTTTCTGTCTGCCTGTCACTGCTGCACTCTCTACGAGTCAGCTGCTGTGTTAGAGATTGCAGAATCCCAGGGTTGTCTCGTCCAATGTTGATGAGTGGCCCCTTTTGAATTAAGAGCCCTGCAATGGCTCAACACTTAGGTGATTCACTCCCAATAGAACGGTCACCCATTCAGGCCTCTGTAGTTATTGCTCTACAATTGGGGGGCTGCCTCGGTCGATTTGAAGGGCCTGTCAATTTGACGTATTTGTTTGGCGATCATGACTCTTATCGGGAACAGAATTCGATGCTTTTGCGTGCACTTTCTGTGGAATTTTTTAGTTTTGTTAACTGGCGAAATATGCATAAGAGTTTGGTTGACTTCATTGTGCACGGTCAACTTTCCGATGCTGCGAAGAGTCAAGTCAGACGCTTTTGTCACTCGAGTTCATATTGAAGTAAATTAGATGCCGGGCAATCTATATGATTTATCTATATAGTTTGATTTCAAATTAACAATTGTTTCAAAAGATGAAATCACAAAATACATGGGGTCAACCAAACCACAAAAAAAGTCTGGTCGTCCAATATATATATATATGTATATAACCAATAGTCCCACACCGCTTGCAGTGTTCTTATATGATCGTCTTATTCCATAATGCTGTTTGATTCCATGCTTGTGAATCTTATAACACAGTTGCTCTGTATTGACACCACTGTGTGACCTAATTTAAAAGCATCTCCTCATAAAAATTCATGAAGACAATCCATCCATACTGATTCTCTTTCTCGCACTTGCAAAAGCCCCGATGTCAGATGAAAGCAGAACCCAACTTGAGAGATTGCTTTCGCTTTCCAGAACAATCCTTTGTGTCTGTGACATTTGTTCTCAGATTTGCGATCTTTTGATAACCATGTCCTTCAATTGGCTGAGAGGAGTCACGTGTTTATCTTACAATCTTGGAAGCTTCTGGTAGATCCAGTAAAGCAAAACTTATGGCTGATACCGGAATATCATATCGTATCATTTCATACTGAGCTAAATGTTATACATTGCCAATGAAAAACTGGTTTACTTCAAAATCTTTAAATTGTGAATGTTTCCATAGTTCTGACCCATTTATGGAAACCACGAGTCTGTGTTATATAAACACAACCGTTCTGATATTAGTCCATACCATACAGCACAATGAATCATGATGGAACAGCCGCCAGATATCAACATAATACTTATTAATTTCAAACGCCAAACTGCAGGCAACAAATGTTCTAACAGACATCCAGAGACATCCATATTTCATAACCACGCATTTCTTGGGGTCGTCCACTGGTGTTGCCTGTGGGTAGGCAGGTTGAATGCGAACAGATGACGAGATCAACATGCGGGGTGGCTCACGTTGCTTCTGATCTTCCTCATTGCTTCTTCAATTGCCATCTCGTGATCTACTGTGCATTGCTCATATTCTGCTTTCATCTCCCCCCTCTCTGTTTCTAGTCCAGTCAAAGTAAGTATATACAAGGTATACATAATTGCAATACAAACGGTTTCAATGGAATTGCAATTTTAATGTTCAAATTGATTGCAATTTTAATGTTCATTCATTAATATAAATGAGGTTGTGGATTGTCTATAATTATGTGTGGGAACATAATCAAATTGTTTTATTTCTAAATTCCTTATGGCGATTTATGAACAGTAAATACCGTAGCTATTAGCTATTGAATATTGCTTGTACAGTATATTTTATAATTATTTTGTCAATTTTGGATATTTTTGCACCTGTGATTAATTAGACTCTAACGGAAACGTTACAGGTGCGCATAATGAGCCATGTCATAACATGCCTGGCTTTGCCGCATCGAGTTCTTCATTTTGATATGTTACATAACTATGTTTGAAATTTGAAAGGTAAGGTATCTTTTGATCTTAATCCAGGTACTGAGCAGTTGTACTAATTAACTAAATTATTTACGTATCCTTAAACAAACAGATTCGACTTTCATAATAAGGCCATTCCGCATCTAGTAGACTATATACTAGTCATGTTGCCAGGATTTTTGGGCCAAACCTTGCATTGATTAGCCTATATAACCTATATAGGTGCAACAAATGTTTATTTAATTAATTGAGCACAGAATTATAAAAAAAAATCGCAAGTTTTAGTATCTCTGAATACCATTGAAACATTTTAATATACATTTTAGTCTATTAATTAAGGAGTGAATCGTCACTGAATGAAACCCCGTTTTAGAGTAATTTGGGGTATAGGTAAGTTTTGTGGTTGTTACTCGAGCCAGGTATACTGACTTGCGATGTTTAATATTTGTATTCAATGAGTGTATAAATAGGCAGTTATAAAGCATATATCACTTCTCTGGCCGGTATAACTTACGAAATAAAGTAAAATTAACTAATCCTCTTTTTTAAAATTCGTTGTTTTGAGATGGGTTTCTATCACAAATATTTTGTTATCAAAGACACAGAGAAATAAAACTTTTTCTGGAGTATCAACTATTGATGTGGAGTATGGGGAGAAGAAACAATACAGAGAATATATTTATTATGTGTCTATATATCACAAATACCAAAATTCCCCGTTTCTGTCCCACTGTCATCACTATTTACCAATTTAGACCATGTTCCACTATTGAGATTCACTTAAACTTTCAGTTTGTTATCTAGAAACCATTTGTGTTGCAATTATGTCTAGGTTGACTCCCAAATTGAGCTAAATTGACTGGACTATTCGCCTTCTCTCTCCTTTAATTGTCAAAACGATTAATTTACTGGTGATTAACATGTTTATAAAGTAAAAACTCAATTTCATTCTATATACTTGTTGAATTTCTGTTTAATTGCTAAAATACGTTGAAATATTAACAAGTTCACCCCTTTTCTGTAACCATGATTCAATCTTGCTTTTGTATGCATGCATGTGTATTTCGGTTAACTGTTCAATTTCATTTGTTTCATGGCGTAGCAGACGAAAATGACACCTGTGTTCTCAGCGTCTACAAGGTCACGTTCAATAAATTTCGAATTTTACAGCTGCAGAAACTTTATGAAAAATTCAAAGCCATAACCATTTATCACAAGGCAAGTAATTAATCTCACCTGCCATTAACGCATGTTTAATCGACCATTTTCTGAATCTAGAGGATCCGGGAAAGGTTCGAAGCCCCACCCCCTCCCCCAAGAGATCTCTCCAGGTTGTCCCTCTAACCACGGTTCTAAAACACTCATCGATCATTGGATCAAAAACACAAAAATAGCATTAAATTTAAGAAAAAAATATGAATATTCATTTATTTGCAGAAAGGTGAGAGATAAAGGGAGTACGGGGAAACCTGCAAGAATTCACATCCGCACGCAATGCACTGTGTAATTATTTCATGCGTTCAAACATCATGCTGTCCATTCATTTTAGTTTTCCTGGAAAACAAACAGGTAACTGTGCGCATGCCTTTGAATGATGAATTGAATGATGAATATAATTTGACGATGCAAGCAACTTTTTTATGGTGAACATAGAGACCTGCATGCTCAGAAGACACGCTCTTCAACTTTTTATTTTCTAAGATGGTTCATCAAGATCTCACAACAGGTTCTTATTACTCAAGAGAGGAGAAATTAGTCTGTGTATCTTGTGTGAAAGGTTGTAACAGCAACTTCAACTGTCAAGGGTCTTCATTGCTTTCACGATATTGTACATCTAATTAGATACATGAGTGCATAATTATGTGGAATATCCTGTTTTCTTTCTGATCTCATTCACGCTGATTATTGAGGGATAAATCAATCTAATCCAATTGCTGCGTGGTAAAACGGTGGTCTCAAATATGGATATTACGTCGGAGGTATTTTCTTATTGGTTGGCGTCTGCGGACGCCCATTAACCTATGATATCCCTTCGGACACACTTCTTCGACTCGTGATTGGACAGTCCAAATTTCTTCCAATCAGAAGCGTCAAATTCATTCCAATACGCCTGCGCACTGTTACACTACAGCGGGTCCAACGAAACAACGAAATAGAGCAAAATAGAGCGAAGCAGAGCTCTCTATTATCGACCATTACATGGTGCGATCGTGTATATCTGCCGATTTAAGTACTGACAGCATTCCAGCACATCACTGATTGATGTGTGTTGTTGTTTGTGTGTTCCATGATTCCTTTGTTAGGATCCTTGTTAGATTTCAGAGTGACAGAACCGTTGACATTTCATATTCAATTGGTTTAAGAACACATCATGACATCGACATCGACTTCATCCTCATCAAGCTCTAGCCTTGTTTTTTTGTTTGTGTGGTTTTTTTTATGTATATTTTATATTTTCATAATTGTTCTTCTTACCTTGGTATTATCTAGCCATGATATATTCACAACATACATGTATGTTGCTACCTAGCCATGATCCATCTGTTTAATAAAATCACTTCCTCTACCTCATAAATCAATAGTTTCACAATATATGCGTCATACTGCTCATCATTAGTACTACTACTAATTGTAATGTTCAACTATATGATGTTTCACTATTTGTCCTTCGATCTTATATTCATTTATATTCATAAAATGCTTTCACTTAACGCCAACCTTTTAGATCAAATACTTGTTTATTTTTTTATTTTTTTTCCTCTATCATACTCGCTAATATTTGACTCTGTTTGGCCTCTCCAGCCAGCCCATATAATGATCTAATACGAGATACAGGCTCATCTTTGGTATTAATTTAATTGATGGGCTGAAAAGATTGGAATTTTTCACCGAATCCTTTTCGAGATGGACACTACCAAATAAGGGCATATTTTCTACGATGCCTTTATCACTATTTTTAAACTCTTTCAATTCGACTCATTATTATATCGACAATATAATATCTATTTCCAATGTGCGTAAAATTTGTAAAAGCAACCTTCTCAGAAATGGAATTACATCACATCATATTATTTTCATTCATAACTATCAATAGAAAATCCTGGGAGATCGCTATTCTCAAAACGCTCTATATGATGCCTGTTTCACACGTTCCGGCATATACCACGTGACCCTACTATGATTAGTCAGACAACCTGCATCGCCACTATTGTGTGGAGTAATCCAGGTTAACGAGCATCATTTGCCCCACAGAAATAAAACGCTGAGCGGCTGCACACAACACGCTAATGCAGTAATGGCACACGAATCATCGACTTGTAACTTTGTCACAATGCGGTCAGATGATTTGATATGATTGAAAAGGAGGCTGGAGGGGAGACAAGGACCCTCGACGCAACTTCAAGAGAGAAAGATGAAGGATTGAGCAGAGATCGACCTTCGGCTGTGACGTCATGATGGCTCAGTGGAGCAAAACGACGTAAGATAACAAAGTTAAATACCGCCATGAAAACAGCGTCTAATGACAGCGTTAAATGGCGCTCCTCGTAATAGCCAATCGTGTACAAATAGTACTCATAATTTTCTCAATTAATGTATCTGCATCTGGCAAGTGTCTACATACCTCATACCTGTATAATAATAAATAATATGGTCGAATTGGGCCCTTCAAAACGCACGCCGTTTCCTCTACCTTGGAACAACAGGCGTGAACTAGTATATATAATCAAAACAGGCGTAATGAATTCATAATACAAGCTGGAAAGTAGAACAATTTCTAAGGAGCAGACAAGCATTGATTGCTTCTAATAACAAACAATAATCTAAATATATGGGGGAATTAATACCGATAGATTAGTCGGTTTGACTGGCTGATCGTGGAGAGGTCGATCGAGGTCCCTAATTGACACTGAGCCTCTCATATTTACCAGAGAGTTTGACTTTGAAACGGGATCAGGCAACAGTTTGACAGGAGTTGCTAATAACAGGGTTAATAAGATAACTCAATTATTGGTTAAGAAGATAACACTATTAGTTATCCTCAAGAAACCCCGTAGCTTCCCAATGTCAATAAGGTCATAAATGTATTCCCTCGAAGTAGTATTGCACAAGTTTCCCCCAGGTTAGGTTAGAGCGTTGACCCATTCGTTGATGACGCCACGACGAAGTTTTCTATAATTATTTTTTTGTGCTTGTTCACAGGGCCCGGCCCTGTTATATCTGTCCCTTGCTCTTTGTATCACACATAGAGCAAAGATGTTTGAACTTTGAATGAAAAACTCTTGCAATCTAGAAATGACACGTTCTAATGTAAAAGGGGCTAAAAGGGAAATGGCACCCTGAATAAACCCAGAGTCCTGCATAGGTGTGTGTCTTTGAAGTTAGCTGCACTTCCTTTATACCTCAAATTTGGAATACGTAAATAGAGAACCAGCCTTGGGTGAGGTGCCTCAATCCCTATATATTATGAAGGTCGAGTCACCCTGTGACACGAAACATGAGAACATTCTACTTCCTAGGTTTACTACTATGTTTAGGAAAAAGTCAAAATCGGAAAGAGGAGTAAGATTGAAGCAGCAAAAGAATAAGAGAAAGGGAGATATAGGAGCACACGGAGGGGTTAGGGGAGGGTTGCCTGAAGACACAGGGGCCTGATCAAGAGATCCTTGTTTATGATGATTGGCCTGGAGAATCCCAACCCCCTCACGAAGTGCGGACATCGTCGCTTGTTACGCAACCGTTATCCGTGGGGGATCTCCTGCATTGCAAATGAATCTCTCGCCCTTTGCGTCTCTCACCTAATCGCCCTCAGCTCACGGTTTCCGCGGCGTCTGTGGTCTTCATTGTTGATAATTAAGACTGACCCTCACGTGGTCAGAAAGCGTCTCGCCCTTTGTGCCTTGTGTTCCGCTGAATGCTGGGTCTTTTACGTTCCAATCGTCATTCTGGAGATGGAGATGAGAGCTGCTCTTCAGACAGCAGCTGATCACCGGCGTGATTAAAACTCAAGAAACACTTTGAAACTCGCCCAAAAGCGGACAATGGTGTAATCAACGCTGGACAAGTCCTCGTTTGCAAAGGTCAAAGACCAGCTGTCTCGTTGCATCATTGTTTACTTCAGACGTCACTCGTATCATCGCAGTCTTGTCCCGCACTGAAAAAATCACTTCGATCTCTGGATGTCACCGTGGAGGATGAGGTGCCGGGCGCGAGACCTGATCGGGCAGCAGGTGTTATCATTGTGAAATGTTTTCGCATTCGTAATTCTTCGGTGACTCTGCAGTGCTGCTCAACTGATGCGATGGCCAGGCGCTGTGGGCTGCTGCTTATTGTACCATGAAGAATTGTGATTCATCGATGTGAAAAGGTGAAAGGCCCATCCTAGGCATTGCTCGATTTCTCTAGGTATTTTGATATCATAAAGGATGAAACACTACTCACCAAGCTGCAAAACCAAGGCATCAGAGGCATAACCCACACCTCACTAACTACCTAACTGACAGACAGCAATACTGTGAGGTAAATAACAACCAATCTATAATAGAGCTCACTGCCTTTGAAGTCCCACAAGGATCCATTCTTGGTCTTTCTACTCTTGTTAACATGTATCAACGACTCTCATAGGAACCTCTAACACAAGAAACACCTAAGCACATTACGCAGTCGATCCAACACTCTTCGCCATCGACGCTGACATGTGCATACTACACGCCCACGTGAATTCAACTAGTCTTCGAATTGCTATACAAATGATATGACACACTGTACCTAAACGCTACAAGAACACAGGCTGTATTAGTCCGCCATGACCAAAATACATTCGTCTCATAACTACCAACTCTATCAGTAAAAAAAACAAAATCGAACTCAAGCTAACCAAAGAATATCAATGAATAATCCTGAGATACGACCTCTCGTGGGGAGAAACTGAATAGAAACAAAAAAAAAAATTTATTTTAGCCTGCATACTCTAACGAAAACTAAACACATGCTCCTCAAACATCACAAACGAGTATTGATATCATGCGTTTTTTTAATCTCATCTCACTTACGGCATCATATTATGGGGTCATATCCTCAAGAAACACAGCAAAACATGATAATTCTGCAAAGCACAGCCATCCGAAACCTGGGAGATACAACTTACAAAACACACGCACACCCCTCCCCTACCCTCTCTTCATATAACATGAAATCCTCTAAGTTCCAGAAATCCTTACATAATTTGGCTAGTTCGAGCATAACTGAACTTTAAACTCTCAAAACTCTCAGTTGCAATTGTTGCTTTTCAAAGGAAGTGAAATACATGATGGCTTTGTCTTCCTGCGGCTCACCATCCAATAATCTGAGATGCGTTGCAAGGTTTTAGGAGTTAACATGACGTCACACAATCCAAAGCAAGTGAGATCCCTCATCCGAAATCGAACCCACGTCGCTCTTGTCTCTGAACAGCATTTGAAGCGACCTCTCAATTAACGTTTCTCCTTTGTCTGCAGCACTCCAAAAGGACGAAACAAATAGTCCTTGGAGGACTTTAAAAAATATTTTGAAAATCAATGTACATGCATATAAGTACGCTGCGTGGAAGTCTCGCTATCACGCATATGTCACCTGATAGGCTTACTTTGAGGCTGAAAACTTGCTCGTCTGACCTGAAGGTTCCGTTCGTCGATGAACTTCATTGATTGGGAGAGGATCAGCTGACAGTGATTAGCATAACAAGTTACGTCATTGCTTAGATCTCTTCAAACGCTGTCTGTTTGTTCGGCACTCTCAAAATCATTACTCAGTAAAACCAAGACCTTTGTTTTAATGTATTCCTACGCGGAAGAAGAAAGAAGACCAACGTGGGTTTAAGAAGGTAGGATTACGAATAGAAATCCTACTTTAAAGGGAAGTTCGTCCAAATATAGAGAATCGAGTCGTTGTAACCTTATATTTGGACCGCTGTCTTGAAACCAAATTCATGTTTAATCATCTGGATGGTTTGTCTGAAGCCAATTGGTTCATCAAATCCGAATTGATTCAAATTCTTGAAATTGATTTTCAATCCAATTTCACACTTTTGTGAATGGTTCAGCTAATTAAAAAAAAATTATCATTGATAAGGCGGATTTACCTTGTAAATTTTTCAAATTATTTTGGTCTCCATCCAATTGCACCTGCTCATGCATGCAAATTTGTTGATCCCCCTGGAGACAGACAGAAACTTAATTACCTGTATATGAGCCATACATTGACTGGAATTTTACATCGAATGTGTTACGTAATGACAATCTGGGGGAATCATATTAATCTCAAGATATGCAGTGTCGATTGTAATATTTGGTGATGTAATGGGATGAATATTCAGATTACGTAACATGTTCGGACGCCCATTATACAGATTAATCTCTAGTGAGATCTGATTGCGCGATCGTATTTGATTTTATATGTAGATCATCCTTTACGGGGAAAATACCCAGCGCAGAAGTAATATTTTATTAAATCTAAATATAGATATTAGCATTTATATATTACGAAGTTCGTGGAAACTAATCATACTTATTTTGTCAACCACAAAAGCAAAGAATAGAACAAATTACTTAGTGCTGCCTGGAGACAAAACAAAGACAATTAGCCATAGCAGTGTTTAGTTCATTTGCGTGGTTCTGCCCAGAAGAAATGTTCCACCCAGATCAAAAGGGCACCAGTGCAAATCATCTACCGTAAGCAGTGGACAGATGTGAAAAGAACTCCGAGGGGTGTTCAAGCCAACAGCATATTCGCATTAAAGGCAAAGACTAGCCAAATGTTTGCTTCCCATAATCGCCTCTGGGGGTTGCCAAGCCGTCAGTTGAGACACCATCAAAGTCTCACCCACACAGATATTCCCCTGACCTCAAACACAGCTATATACTGTGTAGCTGCAGGACGAATTCAACTTGATACTTAGTGCGTTGCTATTGGCGACAAGATAGATTCTAGGAACTAAAAACCAAAAAGACATCAATAGAACTTATTACCTAATAGTCCCATACGCCATGACACCCTTCTCCAGACCCTATGATACATGCGACTCATTTAAGGCTTCTGTCAGTGGGCATCCATCCTTCTAAATTATTGAGCAATTTCACATTCTCCACGCAACATTTTAGGGACAATCTAATGTTGCCAAAACTTCAAGTTTGGAAAAAGCACGTGAATGATTAGATTCGCGGTGATACATGCGGCGCCGTGCGGCCTCAGTCTTAAGACGGATGGACGCCTCGACACGCAATATCTCCATTCGTTTGACAATCGGAGGAATTATTTGGCTTCAGATCGCCCCTTCCTCGTTGGTCATAGGCAGTTGACCTGTCGTTGAGCATTGGGTAAATATTGGTACGAGCAGCTGTGCACCAATAATGTGTCACGTAATTGACCCAGAATTAAGTCTTATTACAACCGTCTAAGCACTGGCGCGTCATCGTTGCATCAAAGACTAAATGTTATACCAGACGGCCAAGATATATACCAGAAGACCTCGTGGTCTGCCTATTAATCAGTTCGCCGTAATTCCGACTTTAGCTAATCGAGGTCGCCACAAGCATTGAAGTCTGAGCTGATCTTTGATTTGCTGGTACATAAAAAAAAATCGTCATCACAGTGCAACAAGACGAATGTTACAAAATCTGGTGAAACTGGATTTCACCCACAAGGATTGAAATTAATCAGCGAGCCATAAGGAAATACTCGAGCTGGCTGTCTTGGCGTGTGCATTTAAGGTCTCTGGCTGTAGTATGCAACTCTTGTAGCCATATAATGTTTCTTCTTGTATTTTGATCTTGTCTTTTCTTTTGTTCTACCATGTAAAATTGTGCTATTGATTATATATGAGAATAAATCCATATAATTATGTATTTGGTGAATATTTATCTTTAAAATTTCGAGAATGCTTGCAGAGGATCCTAAGTAAAGTATCATATAGGGTCACCAATGTACAAGATTAATGCATTATTCTTCCAATGAGCGATGCTTAACATTGTTTTTGGTGAGTTGGGTTCGTTTTGGTAGTTTTTGGTGCTGTTTCTTCTTCATTGATGCTTTGTGATTGAAAGAAACTTCTTTTATTTAAGTATCTTTAATGAGCGTTCTTTAGTGATGAGGTGATAATCAAGAGATATCTGATCACAATTTTTTCTTTCTTCTCCAATAGACATGTCACAGTCAGACAACTTTATGACCTGAACGAGCAGACAAAGAGATTAGGGCTCAACATTTCCTACCCTGCATAAAGGAGAGGAATTAGCCAGACCCAACATCCCACAATTGAGTAATGACTTCTTCGTCCTTTCTTTTGTGATTGCGGCATTGTCGTAACCCCAAAAAAGAAACACCTCCCCTTTCCCCTCGTTTCGCCGACGAAGCTTTTGAGCCTCAAGCATTCGACTGCTTCGTGAGGAGCAATGGCTCTGTCTGGAGAACAATTCCCTCGTCGCGAGAGCAGAACTACCACGAGATATAGTACACACATATGGCATTAAAGTATATGCTATATTTATTGGTTGATTGATCGCTCGTAGTGAGGATGTGCAGTAATTGTAGAGGCCAATATTGCACTGGAGGAGGGGTTGTGAAAATAGAACGTGTGACAATAGTTAATTACACACTGTTAGAGGCACCGACAACAGGATATCTAGTTGTATTCCATTGATGCCCTTCCTTGCTTTGAACACAACCCGGTCAAAGAGTACACAAAAAGAATATCCTGCATATCGAATAATATTGTCTATACAACATATACATCACTGGTAGAAAGTCGTCAGTTAGTCAGGAAAATGCCTTATAACAGAACAAAAATGAAGTGCTAATATTACTACAAAGAGCGTAAACACTAGCGACTACTGCGTTGTACGTACAATCTTTCGATTTCTCAAAATTTCTAATGGGAAAAATATCGCGTAGATTATCTTCACCAGACACTTTAATGTTACGTACGGACTATTGCGCAGCTACTGACCAATTACCCGGCGGCTAAACACCTTCATTGGCCTGTGAACACTGCTGTCACGTGGTGTCACCTCTGCTGGAGATTCCGTGCATCTGAGCACGTACCAATGCCAGTGCTGACCAATCCATGCCAAAGCCACATGCTGAACGAATCATTATGCACAGACATGTGAAAAGAAAATGCAGCTGCTCACAAAAGTTGTTCCATGAAACATGACGTCATCACGAATGGGTGCTTCCTAGAAATCATGGGGGTAGCAGAAAACATGCCCATCGTGCATCACACCACACCACACCTTTGAATAATCACATTGAGAATGGTTGCAAGGAGCATGACATAAGGTGCAATGTATTGCATAAGTCAAATAGGCTGAATTGATCCTTCCCGTGCTTACATAATGAATTAATTAATTAATTAATTAATTAATTAATTAATTAATTAATTAATTAATTAATTAATTAATTAATTAATTAATTAATTAATTAATTAATTAATTAATTAATTAATTAATTAATTATACGTACCATTCGTGTGTACGGTGGTCTTCCAAACTGTATCAATCCGCCCAAGAGGGTATCGTTTTCTTTGAACTGATAATCCTGCTCTAATTTCATATGTCCACAATTTCTCCGTAGGACGAATATCGAGGTTCTGTCATGAGCAAATTTGAGCACAGTGTGTGGTTGAGCAACACTTTGCTACATGTGCAAAGCAAGAAAGGTCGCATGCACTCTTGTTTTTGTTTTTTGTTTTTTTGTTTTTTTTTTTATCTCAGCTATCCTATAATATATGCTGTCATTTTTTATGTCGAGATATTCTATATTATGTCGTCATTTTATGGGTTTTTCATATGTCTCGAGGATAGTTTAATCTTTAATATTTATTCTTGTGACTCCTCGGTTTCAATGATAGACAAATACAGAGAGATTAAAAGACCATATTCCCATGGCAGTTCTAGTTAAATTGTCTCCGGTGCGTTCTCATAGTTTGTAACAGAACCAAAAATTAATGTCGATGTTGTTCGATTTGTTGTCGGTTATTCCTGTATGCACTCAAAGGGATCCTCGCATTGTTAAACATGCACAACGTCTGTGATGTTCAAATCAATATCGTGCTCTAAAGCAGAGGAGATATACCGGAGTTTAACAGCATACCCTAATTATGCGTGCAATTCATCATGCGGGTCCGTTTCGCCATGTCTATGAGTCATTATAGTTGCAGATTACGTTTGCCAGCGGTACGATGACATTCGCCTGTCAATATTCGTATATATCGTCCTGCTTCTGCAATGTTGCCTCACTTAAAATATTCGCCAGATTCCTATGCGTCTACAAAAACGTGCTGAATTCGAGTGCTGTTTTAATTATTTATGTTTTGCGGATTGACATAATTTTTTTAGTTATGTAAATATCAATTGTTTAATCATTTAGGCTGACGAAATCAATGAGTGCTGCACGAATGCCGTGCTGTTCATCTGCAGTCTGATCCATGGTGTATAATTATGGACTGTAGAATAAACTACTCGTCGGCTGTGTATGCCAACAACTGTCCCATTCACATCTGGTAAAAAACTGGAAGAAGTTCTCTGAATCAAAATGATTTTGCAAAAACGGTAAACGTCCTGTATTTAATCATATTGTGCTAGAAGGTGCGCTACTGTTCGATCAGATTTTCCACATATTTCCTTGTAAATTCATCAAACTTACGCCATGATTTCAATTACGCAATTGTGCGCTCAGTCATAAAATGATATGGAAGTTGGCTTACCATACCATGCAGATAGACCAATAGCGTATATCTTCCCATTTTGAAGAAATGGTATGTCGCATGGCAAGTATCATTCGCAAGATGGTCGACTAAGATAAAACATAGAGATTAACACCCATACGTCATAAAATTGGACGATAATACACGTGTATAAAGATATGGAAAAAAAGGAACTTGGCCAACTTTTTAAAATGCGTATAATTTGTGCAATGTTTTTATATTGCGATGATTTGAGACATGATTCTCATATCGGGAATTCGTATCAGTGGAACATTGATCAACAGTGATTGAACAGCTATCGTCAATCGTGAAATTCTACATCTACGAAAATTTGGACAAATTGACAATTCTACCACCCAAAATATGGGAACCCAGGCTTTTTATGGGAAAGAACACACCGAAGAGAAGAGCTATCGTGATTTAAACCACCTATTTACATGTCAAATATGACAGCTCCCGTGTCACGCATATCGTCCGTCATATTTGATGGTTGATGGACCTTTAAGGCTATAATCACGTGGTGGTTAGCTCAATGCTGATTGGGTGTAGATCATGTGTACTAGGTAGTGTACTAATTTTATATAAACAGGTCGGATAGGTCACTTATCCCTCCATTAGCCATACAAGGTTTTCTGTGATGTGGGATCAGTTGGCTTGAGGGATTTCCTTGTTTAATTAAATATTAAGCCTTGTGACGTCATATACTTAATACCGTGATGGGTGGAGCTTATCAAATCAAAGACAGTCACAAGAAAAGCCAGTATTGAGCTGTAATCACTAAACGCCGCTGGTCAAAAGGCATAAGTGTGTCAGTGGCGCTGGCGGGAGTTTGAGAATTGAGCCCGTCTCGCACTTCCTGTTTCCGGTCTGTTGCATAATCATTCGCTGCGTTCGGGGCTGAAGGTTCAAGGTCATAATTATTCATCAACATTCATGAGAATTTCCTTCATCACAAATCAGCGATCATTTGTAACAATTAAAGGACAATGCGTCGACATTAACATCGGCAGATGATGGAAAAAATGTTGGAATGCATTGACTCATTAAGACATCATAGAACATCAACAATGGATGAATGCAAGCATGCCAGTGGATAGATGGACCATGTCATCAATCAAGAAAAATGTGCCAGTACTTCGAACTGGATACTAGTATTCAAACAAATAACCATACAATGGAGAGATATGGCACACAATTGACCACAGAGTACTTGTATTAATGATCTTATATGACACATTGCATCATGTTATAAGCGGTATACGGCAGTTCTGAGTCGCATCTCGAAGGCGTCGTGATTTCCTACTCATTACCTGGGTGGCTGAACCTGAAAATTAACAATCAGGGCGTTTGATGAATCGGTGCCATCATCGACGCTTCGTGCAGCATACACCATCTATGCCCGGGTGTCCTGACATTCTGGATTCCACAATTCCTGTCGCGTCTTGAAATATTGAAAAAGATTTCTTTGTCGGAGCGAAGCAATCTTCAACGGTGTTTCATCCATCAAGCCAAGATTACAATTCGGTGACATTAAAAACATTACTCATATTGTCACAATTGTGCAACTTGTGTATACGGGTGACACCAAGACGCGTGGTTGACGATATCTGACATTCGGATCCTCTCTTATGGCGTCTTGGATAAAGAGTACATTTTGACTGAACAATATTTGTTTTAAACCATACTGAATATAAAAATCAAGGAAGACGCCATGAATGATTAAAATATCCTGCAGCCGCACCGTCTTCATTTTAGCACTGCAGGAGCGCCAGCCGCAATGGACAAGAAAGGCCATCAATATCCTTGTGATTGAAGTGAATGTCATCAGTAGAGAGATGAATGTCCAGCCTCTCACCTCAGCCTCATGCATTAGAAACGCCAGGTGTGCGTCTTTTTATAAACAAGTGTGTATATGTTTCACAGCCGCATTTCAAAGATATATAACTATAGGTATTAGTATTCAAATTTCAAAGTCAGAAAGCTGCCTACTGTTGAATGAATTCAGCACAATAATAATGATACTTTGTTAACTTATGGTGCGATTTATAGATCACACGATCCGGCTGCAGGCCAGCTTGACCCTCACCGGGAATGACCAGCATCATAAACGAGTTCTATTTCACGGTCAGCGGCGATGTCCATCGGGCGCATGAGTCGCAGACCATTTCGTCGAACGATTTCGTCGCTAGGCCCCTTGGTTTCATCACTTGGTGCTCTTTTGAGAGGTCTATACGGGATTTGTTGGGCCTAAATCCTTTCGTTGGTTTCGTATTTGGAGTTTGTAATACTCGCTGCGTAATTCCAACCAGAACAAAACACACGAACGGGGTCGGTGTTCTTATGGAACATAGGGAAGTGTGCCAAGCCGGTTCAGCTACACAATGTTTTTGTTTTGTTTTTTTTAATCCACACATAACCCAAACCTACCCTCCTGAAACGAGAATTCGGCCGATACAATTTTGAAGATCATACAGCTCAGAACATTATGATTAAGCGATATGCTACTCAAACCTTCATGAAGCGTTGATTCTATAGTTTGCAGCCGAATAGAACGGCTGAATCCATTGAGCACGCATGATGCTAAATCTATCATTCAATCAAACCGTAATCACAATCTGCCTTTCAACTCGGAAGTATTCTTAATCGGACGACCAGAGAAATTGATTCGATGCAAAAGGAGAGACATACTTATTGGGACCTAATCGCAAGCCAAGCAATCAAGCTGTGGTGAAAGCCTTTCTGACGGCGAGCGATTTCAAGAAATTCCCCAATGCCAGTTTGGGTGTTGATTGGCCTTTAGCTTGGATTAAGAATGTAATAGTGCACTTGGTCAATCTCTATAAGTAAGTTTTTGGTCAGATTAAATTGACAGATTAAATGGTGAAAGGAAAATTACGCATTTCTCTGAAAAATAATTATTTATAAAAATGACAAAACCCAGCGGCATGGTTTGTTATAGAATACATAAAAATCAACTGCGGCTATTGACACTCAAGTCGTTCACCTGCAAAATCTCCATTTACAGCTGTCTGACTCGGCACCGAGTGAACTTGATCATTCTTTCTTGGTTCCCGGGAATTGTATGCAAGATTTAACCTGCATTCACGACGCGACCTCCGCAGGGAATGCATCAAAAGGTTCCCTCGAAGCAACCTCGTGTAAGTATAACATAAAATCCAGGTTGACTGCAGAAACTCAACAACTAAAGCAACACCTGTGTACCTGGCTACTTGCGTAAAGTGCGAGCTTTGAATTACTTATATCTGTCGATTGCCAGGCGACTGAAATTCTTGTTATAGTGATTCAGCTGCGAAACAGTGATCAGATTTTACCGCTGCAGTCACATTGTTCAGATATTTCACATTCGCCTCGACGCAAATTGTTTATAACGAGACAAACACGTCAGGCCATAGTTGTCCTTTCATTCACCCCCGTTAGAAAAGAACGACATTTGATCTGGTGTTTGGTGTATGTTGTGACAGTTGTGCAGCTTATTTCTTCAGAGGATGTTTCCCTCAACCCGGCGGCATTATTCGAGTTAAATCGAGAAGACATAGAATTAATAGTCCTCATGTGATATGGGATTTGGTGACAATTTTGCGAAAATCTTGATCCTCTCCGTTTTAAGAATTTCTTCTAATGCACAAATGCGGTATAATTTGTCAGAACTTGGGAAGCACACAAGAATTATGCAACAACTGAAGCCTTTAGAACTAGTGAGTGCGATGTGACCTTAAAAAGTGATAATATACTTACGCGTGTGATAACCCCACGTGGCGTGACGTCAACCGGCGTACACGGAAAGGGGAAGGGGGGCAGCAAATGGAAGCCAGCTTTGTAGATCTGTACGCAAAGAGAACACCCCGACCATTTCGCCCCAGTTGGTCTGAAACTCTTTGATGAAATCTCCGCCAGAGGGTCTTATGCGAATTATCAAAGCGATCTTTGATAATTGAACTCGATGGCTGCATTATTTAATCAATACAAATGCTGTACGATTAAGACCATCTCCACAGCAGTGATGTACAAAAAACAGTATTGTTTTCCTGTGAAATGCATTGCATGGTTGGCATAGCTAAATATATTTTACAGCAGTCGTATTTCTCCGCAAGCGTTCCTACATCTAGATAAAAATGATGAAAATCTACACGAACATAATATCCATGTGATTCGGGAACCACGCAGAGAGACACCGCTTTGTTGACGAAATCGACGAATCAAGATGGACGGTGGCATTGGGGACCATAAATAATTTCACAGAGAAAGGACGTGCAATCAAAGGGCTATCACCCGGCATTCAAATGCCTGCTTCATGACCATTCAGTGCCCCATTCGTCTGTGACCTTCCTGACCCGGCGCTCATCGGGGGAGGACCGGAAGCTTGTCGCTAGGCGACCAGAAGATGCTCAAAGTTGAATTTCGAATTCAAATTTCGCGGTGTTTGCTCTTATACCAGAGATAATCCTGCGGTATCTGATTCTGAATGCTCAGAGAAGGTTCGGTCTCATTGGCTTCCTGGGCGAAACATAAAAATGGCCAGTACTCCGGATCTAGAAGGCTGAACGTTTTGATTGTCGTTTTAGAAGAAGTATCATGCGTCGTGAGATATCAAGAAAGATATTAGAGATGAATTGCAAATAAAGGGTATGGGTTGTGGCTGACGTCATTTGCCATGAATCCAGGGGTTTATTCGCAATAATATTATATATGTAGCAAAATGGCACTTAGAAAAAAAGAAACGTATTTGATTATCACCAGCATTTGTGACGTAGAGCCCTTCAAGTATACATTGTTGGGTTCCTCGTGAAACCACCCTGTCTTGTTCAATTGTTGTTAACACGTCAAACCCTCTTAATAGCATTGTTCGGTCGTGACGTCTTCAATGCATTTACACGCACATAGTTCATACCATATGCAGCGAATTCTCACCAGCTTCAACCAATTTGACCCACGCATAAATACGTGTATGCTTCGTTTCCATATTCCCTCTCTATTTTGAGCCTTTTCTCGTCCCCTCGGAGACATTCATGTTTGTCATCTCGCTTACTGTCTGATGGACCTGACACGTGCATGATACCTTGGGAGTTACGTCATAATTGACGTGGGAGGTGAGCTATGAATATGATGGCCACATTTGTATTATGCTTTTAGCATGTGACGAATCTATCTCCATGTGAAACACCTCATTGTAACAGAACCCTTGGTTTCCGATACTGACAGGGCCTCCCATGTGACAAAACTATGTTTTATGCCTAAAAATGCCTTTCTATATCGACACTGCTCACTTCTTCGGTTTTTTCGATAGCCTTAGGCTGTCTGCCGACGGGTAAATCGCTGTTTGTGGCATGATATGCGGGGCTATCGGCAAACTTGAAAGCCTGTGGTTTTAGTCTGGCAACCTGTGTTTTGAAAACCATCAACGACGACCATTGTCAAATTGTTATAAACAAACGCCTGCATCGTCTATGGGTTTCGCTTGATCCGACTGTCGGTATTTGTCGAGGGTCGTTGAGCTTTGGCAGCCTGCGAAAAAAAAAAAGATTTTTTATTAATCATTATTTCTCTCTGAGCTCACCTGTAAAGAGTAGGTCACGAGGTGTTGAATGGCATAGATGGTATTTCAGAGTTTAAGCCTTCATGGCCAAACTCTCGTTTCAGAAGGGTAGGTTTGAGTTATGTGTGGGTTAAAAAAAAGCATTGTGTGTCGGCGTCAAAGCATGACAATGGTATGACAAGGCTGCATTTCTTCAAGCGTTGACGCCCATACTCAATGCCTTCAAGTAACCCACACATAATCCTAACCTACCCTTCTCAAACGAGAATTCGGCCATCAAGGTTTGATCTCCCGTCACTGAGCAGCAAGTAAACGTATAGACAATCTCAGTACATGTAATATGTTAACAAATTTGCGCTCAGTTTTATATTTCTGTATTTTGCTCACATTATAGTATGCATTTTATGTCGGGTAGACATGTATTTTATAATTCGTGCTAAACTTTGAGTCACTCACTTAGGCGACATGCCATGATCATTTTCTCGCAATGGGGGATCGGCCGGTGTCCTATCTTGTTTATAATACAAGCTAATCTCTAATTCTCCATATCTATGGTATGCATGGCCAATGTATGTGGTCAGACATGCATGCCTCTCCTTGGGGAAGTGCAATGCATGCAGCGGTTACTCCTGAATTTTCATGTTTTTTTTTTGTTTTGTTTTTTTTTTAATGCTGGCAATGTAGTGACATAATAAATTATAGGTAGTTGCAATTTGGCATCGAGTTCTGGAACTCATTTTATGCTATCGTTTTAGGAGTATACCGCTAGCAGACCCAGCGGTGGTCTCATGTCCATTCTCTCTCACTCCACGTGGATTGCAAGGTGATTAGAGAAATATCTTCAAAGCTAATTCGAACCACGCACACAGGTAAAAAATATTAGCAAAAATTAAGGAAAACATTGCTGCTGCTTAAGTCTTCAATTGAGGCCAATCGATCAGGCTTTTGGTTATTATCAATCATTGATAATGATTGGGCAATGGACGGCTAAATGATTGATACGTAAAGGTTCAATCCGCCCGCATCTCAGCAAGGGGTACTCAAAAACCGGTCGGTCTCATTGGCTCATATGACAAAGATTTGTGCAAATTTTGACCAATTTCACAGTTTTCGGTTTTCGCGTTTCCAATCTGCAACCTCCAGACAATACACTATTATTATCTTATATACAGATTGTGATTAGTGTATTGCATGTATATTCCTCAATAATCGATGCAGCTTTGCAACAGTTACTATAGTTGTAGAATTGCGTAGGCCTGTAATATATCTCACGCATCGCAGACATGAAGAAGACAGCAGCTTACATGCACCAGTTACTTTGTAGAGTTCTACGTATTCCTTACTTACATTAAAGTTATATATAGCAGGACAATGTAAGCCTACAAGATAGACAAACATTAGATGTGATCCTTGGCTCACAATTTCTTGTATGAAAACCCTAGAAGTAGCGTATTCATCATTCATGTGGTTGTATACAGGGGAGAGGGAATGGGATTCTTTGTTGTTGCGAATTCCCTCGCGACCCATGCATCAAATAACGATGATCCAAGACTCGCATCCTGTGGTCCTGATCAAGGATCAGCTCACTCCATATAATGCTGTCATTTATATCCATCTGACAAGCTGATCACTTGACGACCCTTGACCTCAGAGGCTCATTGAGATGTCGAGAAAGATAAAATAGAGGTCATCGGGTAGGGGGGATCGACCCTGGGTGCATATGGTCACGTGGTCCGAGACAACGAAGTTAGGAGCAATGTAGGGAATCAGAAATGATATACAGTAAAGCCTCGAAGTTCGTGGGGTTAGCTCAAATATTTCGACTTAGGGATACTTCGACGGACGGATCGAGGCCGTTATGATATGACCGTTATGATTTCAAACCGTGTTTTGACGTTATGATTGATGAAATGCGTTACGCACTTATAAACTATGAGAGGCTATGATCCTGTGATTGAAACTGTAATTAAAAAATATGAATCAAAAAGTAATGTCAAAAGGTGAAAATATGATCGTGGAAGTCGGGGGAAAAAGGATACTGTCTTTACGTCGAGCTTGCGTTTTGTAGCCATAGCGATGCTGATGAACTAATGATATGCTGAAGGTTGGTGGTGAGGCGAACTTTACTCGCTTTTACCTGGGTACGAGCACGGTGCGAGATCTGATGCTGAAGACTGGTGGTCGTTTGATTTATACTGTTTCTCGCATAAACACTCTAAACCGAGCCCATCCACGGCAACCGAGACTCCACCTCTGGCATCGCCCATCACTCCTAAGAGGAAGAAGCAGCCAGCAGAGCCTCAGCCTCCGAGGGAAGACCTCTACCTCAGGCAGTGGAAAGGTGCGCCACGCACAATGTATTGGCCAAAAAAGAGGCCCACACTTTTGGATCAAAAAACAGGACAAATCGCTCGAATTCCGCACTCAAACATCGCAGAAGGCAGCGGGCAGAGCAAAGGAGGGAAGGAAGAAAGAGAAAGACTTGATAATTTATTATCAATTAATTACCCTCTTTCGGACATTCATTTCCCTCCCCGCAAATACACCAACAACAATACCTTTTAGCTTAGTTGAGATCCACGGTCTATTGATTTTAGGAGTCAGCCAAGCTCTGGTCGCGGTCTTTTGTCGGTCATTCATCAGATCATCACAAATACACCAACAACAATGCCTTATAGCTTAGTTGAGATCCACGGTCCGTTGATCTTTCGAGTCAGCTCCGCTTTGGTCGCGGCTTAAACATAGGAGAGATAAAGGCTGCCTGCCGACTGCTTTGTGGGGCGGGGATGTTTTGATGCTTTGTAAGCAATTTAACTGTGCCTAACTCTCTTTGAAGTAACCAACCTGAGAAATATGCTTATAGAAATGTTCGACTTCGAGCTATAGATCGAAAATATGCCTCGGGGACACAGAAAACACTTCGACACAGGGATAAATTCGAGAATGAGACTTTCTAGGGACAGATGTTAATGCTAATAGTAAAGAATAGGAGAATCGTCGGGACTTCGAAAAAACTTCGACACAGAGAGACATTCGAGGGACGGATGTTCGACACATCGAAATTTTACCGTTTTATTTTGAATCATTGGAGGTGTATCTTGAATTATTGGTAGTTAAAAGAATGGGTTTGTTCTGAATAAAGTAAACGACCACCAATTCGAGATTAGTTCTACGTGTATTGCTTACATGATGCCTGGTAAAAGATGTTCTTTGGTCATTGCAGAGATTACACAATGCTGTGGAGATTAACGCGTACGTTACGCATACATTACGTGTGCGATAGAAAATCACCAAATGACAGTATCTCAAAGAAGCCTTTCTGACGACTCTATCTTGATTTATTCTGGGAAATGGTTTCGTAGAAAGACAGCCTTAAGATGTACTAATCAGTCTGTTCTGATGTGATGCATAAGCGCGTTTATGACATGGTTAAAGAGATATTACGTAATATACCCTATCTTAGTTCGGGTTTTTAACAAGAGGAGAGAGAGAGGGAAGGCCCTTACACCTTTCTTACATCTCACTCGAAGACTCAACCTTACTAAGAATACGAATAAAATTATCTTGAGCATTATGAAAACAAAAGTGTTTACATCACAGTACATGTATCCATAGATGTGTTTGAGTAATAATTACATATAATAGCATGATATTAATTCTATTCCTTCGACGCAATTGATTGCAGCGAGCGGAATTGGCGATGAATCGATGTCCTGTAGAAATCAACATTTTTTACACACAAAGTAGTGACGTCACATAATGAATATTCATTATTCAAATTACCTGCATATCAACAGGATCAACTTCCGTTTTCCGCTGATTCAAAATTTCAGTTTGTGCTCACATCATCTATACATCTTTGACTCTGACTTGGTTCTTCTACACTTCTTGTATTTTTTTAATTACTAAGGTTCTTGCTGTTTTATCACTCCATTTGGAAATCATCTATTCCTCTGAAATTCATGGATTCCTTCTCCAAAAAGGCTCTTATTCGGCGCGTGAGAAAAAGAATCTGGAAGGTGGGTGAATTTATTCCCTGTTTAAAGTTATTTTTATATAATTTTTATTTATTTTCTCATGATTTATATTTTTTTATTTGCTTTCTTAATTATCTATGGAGGAGGGACGGGGTGCCGAAGGATATGCACTACATATAATATTCCATAAAATATGTGATGAATGATCATGAACTAAAGAGAAAACTGATGAATTACTATCAGCTTATTTATTTATTACTCAATAACTTGAAAATTAATGAATAATGACCCTAATTTTATAAATAACAAATGCTTAAATCGTAATGTGAAACCTTTTTTGATGATAAATCACAGGATGCAGGAGTGGAGTTTGATGTCCATTCTTTAGCTCAGTCAACCGGAGGAAGAGGCAGTGGAGCAAGTATTAACAGCGGTTGAGCCATCGTCTCTCGCCCATTCACCAAAACTGTAATTTGCTCAAGTAGGCAGAGGAAAGACACGATGAGGCAAGTGAGCAGCAATTAATATCCACTCATATACACTGATTTCTCTCCCTCTCATTCAGGTTAGTGATCACTCGTATGCAGATGGGAACAAAAAGAGCGTTAAAAGAAAAACACCAAAAGACTTTCTAACAAAAACCTTACCAACAAGAGTGCCTCCTTCATTGCCTCTGGACATCTA
>KB308870.1:28569-44901 GCA_000328365.1 Capitella teleta | reverse complement strand
GATTGCTAGCCTTTGGACATCTCATAATAATTGAGATAATTTTTACAGATCAAAATGCCGAAGGCAACTAAGAAACTGCAAGAAATGGGGCATGACTTCTTTGAGTGGTTGAGAGAAAGAGTCATTGGAGCTGCCTGCAGTTGATCCTCTTCACTGCCAAGCCACAAGGTATGAAGAATAGTGAAGCATGTATTAAGATTAAGTTTTTATCTTTTTCAGAAACATGCTCATCACCGTGAGGGATCGCATTAATATATGAAAGGCAAACAGTATCACCCACAAATTGCGTCACAGGAGTGATCGATTTAGTCTTGTCTCATTTAATTAAATACTCTTGTTTCCATTTATTTGGTAAATTAATGTAATCCAGCCTTACATATTAATTCTATTTCATCCTGTTTCTATAGTATAATTATATTTGGATATTGTATAATGGAATAAATCAAATGAAATAAAATGAAAATGGTATATTCGTAAAATTTTGTATAGCTTTTTTTCAGCAATGGCAATTAAAATGAATAGACTTGCATTGATTGCTGAGAAGAAAAACACAAGATAAAAGCGTACTAAAGTTTAATAGTGCTTGCAAACATACATAAGCCAGAAACAAACGTTAAATCAGCACAAAGTTCGTTTGTGGAAATGAAATTAATCTCCGTTTTACTATGGTGAACTGGAGTGCTCCTTTTGCTGTTCCCATCAGCATGCGAGTGACCACCCACCTGAAAGAGATGGAGAGAAATCAATGTATGCGAGTGGGTACTAATTGCTGCTCACCTGCTTCATCGTGTCTTTCCTCTGACCATTTGCACAAATGACAGCTTTGGTGGATGAGCGGGGGACGATGGCTCAATTGATGTTAATACTTGCTCCACTGTCTCTTCCTCCAGTTGGCTGAGCTAGAGGATGGACGTCAAACTCCACTCCTGCATCCTGTGATCAATCATAAAAGGTTTCACATTACAATTTTAGCATTTGTTATTTATAAAATTAGGGTCATTAGTTTTCAAGTTACTAGGTAATAATAGTAACATATATATATAAATAAGCTGATTGTAATTCTTCAGTTCAGTTCATAATCATTCATGGAATATTATAGTGCCTATGCTTCAGCACCCACACCCCCTCCCTCCTCCATAGACAATAAAGAAAGCAAAATGAATAAATCACGAAAAAAAAAAAATGTATATAATTATAAATAAAAATAACATGAAATAAATTCGCCCACCTTCCAGATGCTTTCTCTCGCGCGTCGAATAAGAGCCATTTCACAAGAATCGGTGATTCCCAGAGGAATAGATGATTTCCAAAAGGAGTAAGTCAGAAAATACAAGAAGTGTAGAAGAACCAAGTCAGAGTCGCCGATATGAGCACAAACTGAAATTTTGAATCAGCGGAAAACGGAAGTTGATATGCAGGTAATTTGAATAATGAATATTCATTATGTGACGTCACTACTTTGTGTGTGAAACCTGTTGATTTCTACAGGACATCGATTCATCGCCAATTCCGCTCGCTGCCAATTGATTCGGCGCAAACAAGAATTTTACATGGCATGGGGGGAGGGGTTATTGAAGCAACAAGTTATAGTTTAATGACTTTTTTAAATCGCAATTCTAAAGGAGACTAAAGACGGGATATTTACACTAGCGATATTCAATTGGTTTATATAGTAGTTTTAAACCGAAGTTTAAAGCCTTGATTATTTCTTCTTGGCGTAAAATTTCCGTCTTTGATTTGATCACCAGCAATTTCGCCACCCTGTATATCATAACGCACCTGATGTTGAAACAACTACATTGAGATGGATCTCGAGGGCAATCCAAGCGTATGAGTCATATTGCTAATAACATAAAATTACTACCACTGCAAACGCCTTTGATCGCATTAAGAACTCGACTCACAGTAGTATCGATTGCATGTGTGAGTTGGCGAAAAATACCCTGTTCTATGACATCTAGGAATGTTTAATCAAAATTTTACCAATTTTCTACCTGTTCGTGGAGGACCTGTTGACGGGTTTGACCTGCATCGCTTGTGATAATGAGTATTGGGGATACGAACCCAATACGTATTGGCCCCAAATACCAAGCAAAGAATTGCTCTTACGTCATATTTGCACGTAAGCAGCATTTCTGGTTACTCTGGGTAATCTATAGCTCCGGGTGAAGGACGTCTTAATTCGGCTTTCGTGATATTTTTGTGACGTGTCCATTATGGATCTGTGCTTCTGCCTAGTTATAAGACCATTAGTCAACAGCCGTTCATGTATAGATACATGTATAGGGGGTGGGGGCTCGTTTTTTGTTTTCGTATTTTTAAACACATTATTGCTTAATTTTATGTTGGGTAGATCCCTGCAGTGCATTTTCTATTTCCTGTGAATTTGCTTTTGCGGTCCGCTATATTATAGGACACAATATTTTCACGATAAAAAGCAATCTTCACTATCACGACCGACATTGGATTTCGCGGAATCAACAAGGATGATTCGAAATTCCGCGAAAATAAAGTACTCTACAGCAACCCCTCTAGAATATGAGCCAAAAGGGAGGGAGGGGTGAAGTGAGTTTGGCAAATGGCGGTGGTCACAATTAAGTTAGCGAATGGACAAAACGACTGGCCGCAACTTCAACCCACATGGAATATGGGTCAACTGCTCCAAATCCCTCCTCTCGGTGACGACATTGAATGGGGTCAGTGTCCGATGACGCTCCGGGTGGCACTCATCGGAAAGGACAGACGCCATCGGCCAAGTGAACAGACATCGACGTCTTGCTTCCAGGTCGCTCATTGCTGCAGACCAAAATACCCCAAGGGCATTCTACTAGCCTCCCCCTACTGGTGGTTGACTGACGTCATCAACGTGTAAATCTCATGTGGTAATAATTAATTTATTCCATCATCGTGGAGACAGCTTTGCAATTCAATGCATCCATTATTATCACCAATACTTTGAAAATTTGGGTCTTCCACCGCACTTTAAAAGAATACCTGCTTGTAAGCGCATTGGTCATAACAAGAAAATCATAATAAATAGTTTTGTGCCAAGTACAATAAATGTTATAACTTATATGTACAGCATGGTATTTATCCCTCAATGCTGTCAGAATCCGCATTAATTAATTAATTAATTAATAATAAAATATATAACAATAACAAAACGATCGGAAAGCATGCAATCGTGTCGACCTTTTTATCGGAACAACAAGTGACTGTGCTGATATCACTGTGCTGATATCAGAGTAAACCAGTTGGTTCGATTGGATATAATATATATATCAGCACATGCGGGTAGTACTTGTTTAAACCTTTATGACATGGGTGAGTAGCAAGAACCCGTCCCATGAACACCCATCTAATAACCCATAATATTTAACCGAACACATTCCTCTCTAAGTCTACTACAAGCCGATTCGATCGTTAATTGATTACCACGAAATCCTTCTCCATGCATCAGCGTCCGTCTTGTTGTTGCTCTTATCAAAGTTGGTTGCGGCAGTTGGCCTCATTCTTCTGTCGATATCATGCACGTCATCTCTCAATGCCAGCCCCTCACAAATGTCCGGGACAGATAACAAGAAATGTTAGATACCCTAACCACAGATGAAGACCAATTATTCTTCCTTTATACGCCCTAAATGTCCCACGTGCTGAAGGTAAACATGCTCAGATGATGATAATGAAACCGTGAAGAAATGCTGCAATTTCAAGTACATGTAACCCGTGAATATGTGATAAATTATAATGTGATTAATGAATTCGCACAGGGTATTAACCCCTTATATGTTTATCATTGTTAACCTCACAAAGCCAAAAGCAGGATCAACTTATGGCCTTGCGCTGTGTTAACGAGACCTTGAAATGCCATACCCTGCGTCCTCTGATCAAGAGCAAATATCCCACAAAGAATTTGCTCAAGGACGAAAACAACGTTTATCAAAACAATTCTGATGACCATTACATTGATTGTAAATCACTTGATGTAAATCACTTGATGTGACGATGTGATTTGATTCGTGAACAAGCTGATTTAGCGCAAATCATTGTTGCTTTGATGCAATTTGTGAGTCATCCTCTGTGGGTTGAAGACTTGTGCGCCGACTGTTCCTCTGATTTAAGAGGTTTTGTTCGAGGGTCTAATGCGTAATTATAGCACTGAGCTAAAAGCCTCTTCATTTCATCGTAACATAAAACAGCGACCACTAACTTAGCAGAGGGGTATACCTAATAAGGTACACATCATATTCAGTGTTCCTCATTTCCACAGGCCCAGAAATATAATACTTTTATGTTTCATTTAACCTTTAAATTTAGTCCCTCCCCCAAGAACAGAGAAAAAGTTAATCATATGACGTCATTGCATGCAGTTGTCTCAATGCGCGTGTTTCTATGACACGAAAAGAAATAATCGACAGCGACAGACGAGTGAACTTCAAACTTCAAAAGAGGCGTTATGAATAATACACCAAATGAGTGCAATACAGTACAATCATAACGTATTTTTATTGCTTTCCAAGACAAACATCATAACGTTACATCACTTTCCCGCTGGCGCGAAATTAGACGCACACGTGTCGTTTCATTATATTGATGCATGTGCCGAATTGATCGGCGTACAAAGCGAATCGCAAAAAAAAGTAACCTAGCGAATCAATTCATAACTTTACAAATAGACACAGGGCAAGATCTTTGACACCGTAATAAAAGAGAGGCCGTTTTGGGGGTTTTTCTTTAATGTGTCAAACAAAACAAGAGGTTGGTGTCCTGCAACAGGAGGAGGAAGCACGGAGTCGTGTGAGTATATTGGGGCGCTGGGGTAGCGCACACAATATGTGTTCAATCAGCCATTTCGACGATGCCCATAAAGCGAAGGACACGTCGAGTGATGGTTCGCTTGCGAGCTGCCGCCATTCTTTTCGATTTCAGCTTCTTGCACTGAACGCTCTGCATCACAGCCGCCGAGGACTCCACGTCATCAGAGGGATGACGACGTCGACGACCGAAGCAGGACAAGGGGTTGGTGGATGAATGACGAGGGGAATCAGAGAGCCAAGCGCGGATCCTATCGTCGGCTGTGTTGGCGGGGAGCTCCGAGACGCAGATGACGCAGGAAGGCGTTGCTACGCAACGGTGTTCATCCGGCGCCATATCGGACAGCTGACTGGAGGCGAGGCTGACGGACGTCGCTGAGTACGGAGAGGGACGGTACGGCTGAGGGCGCCGGCACGTTCCGGTGCGTGGAACGCGACGGAGGGGAGGGCAAGAGGGTGCTGCAGGTGGCGCGTCTTCTGGGAGTGACAGGCCAGTGGCTGAGAGGGAAATCGTGGCACACAGGAAGGGCACCGGGTTGGAGGAGCTGTTAGAGGACGAGGTTGATTCGAGAGATCCCTGGCTGGAGGAGAGTCGAATCGGCGTGGTGTTGAAGCTGGAGACGCCGAGACGAGGGCGTCGGCCTCGAGGGGTCTGCGAGCGGAGACTGCATGAGCTGAGGTCACAGGTCGAGGGGGCGAGGGAGGTGGAGGCCCTGGAGTGCTGCAGGATCCGAATGGCGTCTCTGTGATGGCTACTGACCCCCGAGTAAGGAGTGGCTGGACGGCGCCGGCTGTGACGGTTGCATGCTACGTTGGCCATTCTGCAAGGGAAGGAAATCAAAATTGAGATTGGTTCATGGGATAGCTGAATTAATGTAATTGTTCACTGAAAGTAGATCGTACATCCGAATTTAAATGACGTCCAAACTCTGACCAAAATAATTCACAGAAGACGAAGCAAAATACGTATTCCTCAACGTGTAAGGCACAGTGTGCAGTCCCAAAATCAAAAATGCAGAAAAATACTCGCTCAGACACTGCAGATATTATGTACTTGAAATGTGGAAGCAGACGCTTATACATACATGTACAGGCGTCGCGCCATCTTAATAACAGCGTGCAAGTCGCCAATTAAGAAGATAAGTCATTTACCAACCTGAGATTTCGTGAAAATTGCAAGACGGAAAGGTGAGAAGAGGCGAACGAAGTCGGAGATAAAACTTGCAAGTGACGATGCCTGCACCTCTCTGCACGGGTTTATAAGCACAGACGGTGTCTCAAGAGTGGTTGCTCGATGAGGAGGAGTTTGCATCGCAAGCATTGATCGCTTGAAGAAACGAAGTCATCAAAAAGAGGGAGATAATTGTTTTAGGCTGACAGTTAATTCATTAAAGCCATCAGACAAAGGAGCCGCTTCCTTTGATGGCGCTCAGTGTTTAGCCTGGCTTTAAGGTGCGCTTGCCGAGCGGTTAAAAATTGAATTATTAAGATATAGTCACAATTTGTCGGTTTATTGAGCATCAATATTGCTCTTATGAGCAAATTTTTTGCTTTCGTTTATTGTCAATTAATTAATCAGATTCTTCGTGTTTCTTTGTTTATTTTATGGTTTCACTTTGAAAATTAACTGAAGATGTTCCGAAATAATATTATAAAAAAATATGGTCTTCACCATATTCCTATATGTAATGTTTATACATACAAGTACAGACATTGATATTTATTCATTAGCTTCAACCATAATATTCCAATTTACGTTCATGTATTGAGGTGCAGTAAAATCGGATTTCTAAAATTAAAAGAAGAGGGGCGGGGAAGGGGCGGGGAAGGGGCGGGGTAATTGACATTAAAATCCATTAAGTCGAATGTCGCGGTCCGGTGCACCACGGAGACACCATCGGCGGCAACATCAAAGCGAGCGGTCAACATTCTATATTCAGCTATTAAAGATGCGAGTAAACTTGAATTCCTGGTGAATCATTAGGGCATATGCACTATATACCAAATGGTTATTGCATGTATAATTTGGGGCTTATTCTCGGTGTATTCATCTTTTCAAGCCGTGATTTTATGCTGTTGAAAAAGTACATTCAAAGGTGTACAATACTGTACATTCTACACGCGCATAAAAATTAGACATAATTGTATGCTGGTATCATTAATCCCCTAAAATAAACAGCATGCCCATAACAAGCGTGCTTGTGAATAACATACATGTATTATAGAATAAGAACATTATTTGCATTATTATTAAACGATAAGCCAATAATCGCATTCTGACATGATAAGGGTATAATTTATAGTATGTGTGTGCATGCATAATTGTGCATTCTCTTTTGATTTTGATAATGAGAAGCCTTAATTAATTAGAGCAATTGTTCGTTCCACAAGATGTATAATCGAGGATCATTCTGAATCGTCGGGTTCATATCGGTCACTTTGGCTCCCTGGATGAAACCTAAAAGTGACCAGTGTTTGGGCTCTAGAAGTAGAACACACAGCATTGCGATTCTTGCATCAATATAAGCGAGGAAGGTAATTATTTTCCCACTCGGTTAATATGGAACCCCCAAGTTTCAGATTGAAATCGTGAGAAAAGAAAAAAAAAACGACTGAAGAAAGTCAGTTTCTTTCGCGTAAAAAGTGAAGATATCGCGTTAAGTTAAAACAAGTTAACAATGTAAATCTTCCTTCCTGACAATCCTAGCGCCCTCATTTACAATTGGCTTTATATTCTATTTCATTGCATATTTATATATATGGGCGCAAAATTATTTCGTCAATCCATACTACGTGTAGTTATTGGTGGCAGAATTGGTTGATTTTATCCAATTTAAAGCCTTTTTTAACAGGGAGTTAAGATGGACTACTAGATAGTCTATAGATAGACCACTTTTGGTCCACTCGATCATCTTATCTTGATTGGTTGAAATTTTGCTTTGTGATTCTTAAATTATAAAATTCGGTTTCCGTGAAATATTGTCTTTAATTGTTTGTCGGGATAGGACATGTTGTAAAATCATTGTCATCTTATTTCGCGACTTATAAGCTGTGCTCTTGAGTTAATTAGTAACCCGAAGCAAGTTTATAAACGATTTCAAATAAACGAAGTAGCCTGAACATGGTAATTATTTTTTATTTTACTGTCTTGGCAGAGATCACGTCATATTCCGTCGCTATCCTTTTTTGCTTTCCATACAAGTGGCGCCACTCGTGAGTCTAAAGAGAACTCCGTTTCCCGGAACTTTCGATTTCGTTCGTAACACGCTGTGACTGTCGTAGAAACTGGAATCGACTGTGTTGGGTGAGAATTATGCTTGATTCTTTGTTCAGTGAATTCAGGGATTGTTAATCATTTGGCTTGAGTGCTTCATAAAGTTGTATCAACGGAATAACTGGAGTCTGAGACGGTCAGTCCGTGACTCACCAGTCCGCAGTCGCTGTCAGTTTTCACTATTCTCCTAGTCCTAGTCCTAGTCCTATATTATATACTAGTATATTATCATCATTATCTCCTTTTCAGGGCCTTTGTAGTTTGTAAACTTTGTTGTTTCCGAGTGTAGCGAGCGGGTCATGATTCACAGGAAAAGCACCAACAGTATAATGAGTATTATTAATTTTACAAAAAGCTATCCTGCTATGAATATTATTAAGTAATTAATATAAGTTATCATAATTTATACTTAATTATAATATTATATACGTAATTATAATCATAATTATAATGATATATGTGAAGCTCCATGGCAAAACCCAGGATATGCCGGGAGTGGGCATACTTTGACCCGGGATAGTGGTCCTGTTTCTCGCTTTGTGGTTGGTTGCATGGTGAATGAATCTAGTCCAAGTTAATATTTTTAGAAAGTAGAGAGGGCAACCTTCACGATGATATCAAGGTCATTAAGATGCGATCCGAGACGGTCGGGTTTCGGAAAAGTGAAAATGAGTATTAATGGGTCTTTTGTTAATGGGTCTTTTGTTGTCAATTGTTCTTAGGGGTTCCTCAATTTATACCAATATTTGGTGTGCACATTTATATTGTGATTTGCATGTTGATGCATATACAATCACGAAGAATAATGAATTATGCATCGAATAAATAGAGAATTTCAGAAACAATAAACATTGACCTATCGATGCCTATTGAGCTATCAAAATCGCTTCTTGCGCTGTTGTGCGACATATCCAGGGTTTTTCAGTTGAGTCTCGCATTTTAATAATAATATTAATATTATTACTATATAATTATATGCAAATATAATTATATTTATTCCTGGGTTCTGCCGTGGATCGAGACTCACATAATAATCGTTATACGCTTGTACTTGTCATTGGCCTAATTGAAGCTACGGCTGGTTGGGTGTAAGTCAGACACTGTGTAAATGGCTGGGCTGGCACGTCAGATTTTGGGTAGAATTCAAGATATAATTTGTATAAATTTATACAAATTATGTAATAGTATACTCATGATATGATAATCAAAATTTCTTTATGGAGCTAAAACGTGATAACACATTTTGAAAATGAAATTTGTTTGTCCTTTGTATCATTCGCACACCACTCCTGCCCCTTAGTACCTTAGTAAGAACTCCTTTCGATGTCTCTCAGCCATGCCTGCCTGCCTAAGCCGCAAGTGACGCAACCATGACTGGATCCCAGCACCAATCTGCATCAGCCCAGCGTTCACAAAGAAACAAGAAACCTCTCAAAAACCAGAGGCCTGTGGCCGCTCCCGTTTCGCCAATAGCTTCAGAAGATTGGGACAAAGAATGCGAAGAAGCCGCGAGAAAAGTGAGAATGAAAGACGAAATGGAGAGAGGAGAGCAGCCGAATGAGAATTACACGCCCACCGACAGCCAATCAGAAGGAGAGTACTCTGTGAACTCCTGGTCTGATCATCCGCTCATAGATCAAACAGTGGTGAGATTACATTTTTTTTTACCTGTAATTTCTTTCTTCTGATCTAGGATACATGTTCACTGTGATTCTGTCAATTGGCATCATGCATGCATAATCCTTGGAACTGCTTGCCCTTCTGTTCACCAATGCACCGTTCTTTCTAGGAGAATGGAACCAAGTCTCCTGGGTTCAGAGGTCAGAAACGCATCTGGTCATTGCTGGAAGACTCCTCCGAGGGTCAGTGTGCTCAAGATGCTCCTTCTCACGTGAACTCCCATGACCTTTCCGTTTCTCTTCATGCAGACAGCCCAGGGCCACAAGAAGCAGACCAACAAGGTCAGTGCTCGCTTTACTTTACATCACATAGAAATTCATTACTTCTATGACAGAAAATTTCATTTTATCAATTTGTTTCTTTTTGGCTAATATATTTAGTTTATTTGTTTGTTGGGATTACTGATTACTTTTTATCAATCTTAACCAATTTTCCCTCGTTTGGTAGCTCTTATGGTTTCCAATATTGTCAAAGCTTTGTGATTGAAATTTTTGCCTCACTGTAGTTTGGGTTAAATTTTCATAAGTTTACTAATTGATACATTCATAGACACTTAATCACTTGTCATCACTTGATCAGGCACAACCTTTCTCTATGTCACATGGTTTGATTGAGAGTCTTTTGAAGTATTCTTGGGACACTTCCTGATGAACAAACTCACAGACTTTTTTTATTCATATTGTTATCTAGGCCAGGATTCGCGCATTGTTCTAGGCCAAGATTCCCGTAAAATTATGCGCGGTATGAGTTAAGCAATCTTACGTTACCCTGCTTCTAAGTTCCTGTAGTCATATTTTCAATGACAAATGACAGTTATTTTCTTGTTCTTTCAATTTTCAAAAATTATTATTTATTTTAGGACTATTATTTAGAATGCATGTTAAGACTTTATTGCTTCTCTTCCTTCTTTTTTTTTATCTTTTTCGGCGTTTGTTATTAGCGTAATTATAATAATTAACCCATTTGATGAGAATTTGGAGACTGCTCCAATAAGCTTTGGACCTCAGAAGACACAGTTTTGGCCTTGCAGAAATTTCCAGTTCTTCATTACTTAAGTTTTCTGATTCAAAGACTTGTTTGCTAATTTCAGGCGAACCTCCTCCCTCCAACGCCTTCCTAGCCTACCGCAGTGAACAAGTGGTGACCCCGTGCAAATTCAACAGCAGTCTGAATCAGCTGCACTCCTACGATGCAACCGACGACACCTCAGAAGATGAAGACGAAGCGACCGCAGACACCAGCCTCCCTCTCACCCACGATTACCAAAAGCAACTGGAAATCAAATCCGCATCCAAACCCAAGGCGTACGTTCCGCCTCACAAGCGACCTGACTTCAAGCCCCTTATGTCTCCTGCTGAGGCCAAAAAGTGCCCGCCTCCTGTTAGGGACTCCTTCCGCTTCCTCTCCAACGATTGGTCGACGCCCCCTCCGTTGGTCATTGGCCGTGGTCGACTCATTACACCAGAACGTAGCACCACCTCAGTATGTAGCAGCCCCAATTTAAGTGACTGTGAAAAGACGGGTTTTGGTCGTGGCCGACCTTTGACGCCACTCACAGACGCCAGCCCCGTTCAGCCCAGTAGCAGCCCTTTTGCGAGTGACTTTGAAATGAGACGCAACAGTTTTAGCCCCGGTTGTTGGACCTTGAATTCCCCTTGTGGTCCCGTCCCCCCGAATCAGTCGAACGACGCGTCCAGCCGTATTCGAATCCTGCAAGCGCAGCAGTCAATGATGGCGCGGAGCCGCGTGTCTGTCAGCAGCGTCGTGAGTGAAATGGCTCAGTGGAAAAAAGTGTACCAGTCGCGGTACTTTGGCTTGAGTTGCCCATTCATTGACACTCATTGTCACATTGATTTCATCTTCAAACGGACTCGCTTCAATGGAACGTACCCTCAGTACTTGCAGCTGCATGCGGACACTGTGCCTGAGAACTACGCTGGCTGCGTCACTGTCTTTTGTGATCCTTCCACCTTTGTTGCCAGCAGTGAGTCTCAAATTTATTCAAATTATATCCCATTTTAGAAATTTCCATTTTTTTCATAATTCAAAGCTGTCTACAAGTGATTTAAAGTGTGATTTGTTAATTTATTCCAACATTAACTTGTAATTGACGTTACCATTGACGTTCCTATATTTTTCTCTTCTATACTAATATAACAATATTTGATTATATTTGTGCTTGAAGGCCCTTATTGGAGGGCAATCGTAGAAGAGAAGAACGTTTGGGCGACAGTTGGCTGTCATCCCAAAAGAGTTCAATCGTTCACGCCCCAGAGAGAAGACGCCATGCGAGAAATGCTCCAGCACCCAAAAATGGTCGCCCTAGGAGAAATAGGTCTGGATTACTCTGGGAAGTGAGTTATAAATCTCATGAGCGTTCCATCAGTACTGAATATCCTCCTCACAGCTGTGGTTCGTACTCGTTTGAGCAGAAACAAGTGTTTGAGCGTCAGCTGTTAATGGCTGTGGAGCTCAACAAACCAATTGTGATACACTGCAGAGATGCTGAGGCCGACTGCATTGAAATTATGCAAAAGGTGCGTTTAACAAGCCAACAGGCAGCGCTGAGTGTGTTGTTTAGCAGGTGTTGCCTCACAACCATAAGATCCACCGACACTGCTTCACTGGAACTCCGGAAGAGGCGAGAATCTGGATGCACAAGTTCCCCAATTCGTACATCGGCTTCACTCCTCTGATCACACAGTCATCAGGCAGAGCGTTCCATCCAATCAACGCTGCTGCTGGGATCGATCTCAGTAAAATTCTGATTGAAACGGATGCGCCCTACTTCCTTCCATGGGTCGTGAGTGCTCTTGTCATTGTGCCATGACAATTGATTTCTATGAAGCTCTGTCACTCTCTTGTCTTTTGTGCTAGAAATTATCGTTGATTAACAAATTATGAATTATGGTTTTATTTCTTAGATACCCAGAGGTGAAATGGAGTATTCACATCCAGGCATGGCCATTTCTGTCGCTTGGAAAATTGCGCAGCTGAAAAATCTTCCAACTGAAGAAGTCCTTCGCGTTTGTCTTGAAAATGCAAAAGATATGTATGGCATTTGAGTGGAGGGGCCGGAATCTGCATTTATTCAGTTTTATGTCTTGTTCTGTTGTCTATTTTCTTATTTTTTTATAGATTCAATAAAAAACAAATGTGGAATTTTTTCCCATAGCTTTTTTCCCTGGTTTCTTATTGAGTTGATGTTCCATGTTTGATTTTGAGGAGAGGGAAACATTGGTGTTTTTTTTTTAGAAAATAAATTGCCTAGATAAATTTAGTGTGCTTCATGTGTTTAGTCAGAGATTGTGGTATTGGAAAATTGCACCCAATTATTAAGCAATTCTAAATTTCAATGAGCTTTGCACTTTCTCCTGGTGATAATTATATAAATTATAAATGGTTATGTTGAGGAGATGAAATGAAATAATTATATTCTTTTTCTTGACAACAATCATGAGTTGAGGCACTGGTCCACTTAGTTTTCCTGGACATTTGATCATCGTTCATGACTACATATTATTAATATAATTATAATTATGTACTTGTAGACCTGGCATGCCATCTGAACTTTTTGTACTCAATGGGAAACGTCACATGAGATGCTTAACACAGCACAAAAGCCCATAGTGTACATGGTAAGAACGAGATACATCAGAAGAGAAAAGAAAATAAGGCGTGTATTGAGATTACGTGATTTTATTCATTAAATGAGGAGGCCTACCAGATGACAAAATTATTCATGAAATATTCCTTGGGTTGGACTTGTAAGATACACAGCACATTATAACCTCGCTAAAGAAATAATTCACTCACTAAAGAGCGAGCGTAAAGAGAGGCGGGCAACCCAGGTAGGCACACAGACAGAAAGAGAGAAGAAAAAAAAAATGGAAAAAAAAACTTTTGAGACAAAAAAAAAGCTGAAAAAAAAACCACTACTAAATAATAATAATAATAAAAAGATGAATCACTATGTTTGTTTTGTTATTTTTTTCATTATATACAACTTCTCAGTTTAATGAATGAGTAATGAGTTTGAACAATCCGGAAATGAAAATAAAAAATGCCGAAATATCAGAAGAGAGAATTAATTGTATTTTATACAGGCAGAAAGCACAAAAATGCAAAATTCATCGGAATTATGGTTGCAACCGGTTGGAAAGAGATGCGCAGAGGAGGTGGGAGAAGAGAAAAAGGGAGGATGATGATTAAGATGAGTAATTAATATCAACAAAATGGTTACTGCTGAAAGAGCAAAATATATTGAACTAGACACAAAGCAAGAAACAAAAAACAAAAATTGAAAAAGAAAGTCTTTTTCTTTTCAGAAGCTTTTAAATTTATTTATTTTTTGATTGAGATGAGACTGACACTCCCGCAAAGCACGCTACTTTCACACGATGATGATGATGATGACATAAAAAAAAAAGGTTCTCAAGACTTCACATGCTGAAGATAGAAAAAAAAAAGAAAAAAAAAATTGTATGCGCCACTGAATTGACACAAACGATGACCGAAGGAAAGAAAAAAATGAACGTGATTTTAATCTGTGTAAGGGGAGACATATGTCTTGGGGAAAAGGCCCCGACATATACGCCCCTCCCGCTCTATCTCCCCCATCCACCAGTTGGGGTCCTTCTTGTCTATAATCGTGATGATTTCCCCTCTTCGCAGCTCCAGTTCCTCCTGATCTTGAGGCCGAAAATCGTAATTAGCGATCACTTTCGTCTGCAAGCAGGAAAATAATTCTTCCTTCAATTACAAGTATTGATTAAACCGGTACATGTATATGCAATCGATATGATAACTGGTTTTAATGTCAGCGTCTATCATTCACTGTGTATTAATTGGAGATTTATTATTTTTTCAAAGAACGATCTTTGTGTGAAAATGTTCTAAGCATGGTTGAGAACAGGGAAGGAGCGATATTGATCATTTCGAATTAGCAAAAGAAAATTGAAAAACAATTTAAGAGTATGACAGAGATAAGGCAATAAACTAAAAGGAGGTATTGAAATCAATTAAGTGACCATCCGCCACTCTGGCTGTAGCGGTGGGGGGCATTACACAATGTTGAGCAGCTGTTTGCTTTTCAAGTGGGAGCTAGAATGGACAAGCGCAGAAAACAACGCCAGTGATCAATCGCTTTGAGGTATCCTCAAGGTAAAATAAGTCTCTGTCATTCTATATCTATTATTCACTGCGCAATTTTGCTATTTTGCGTATGAGTATTAGATGCCCGGGAAATGTTTCTGGGCGATCTTATACTATATGACCCTACGCATGACCGCAAATAATTGGTGCTGCGATTAACGGCCTCAGCCATAAAACCGTGATGTTTGCAGTCAGCGGAGTTTCCTGTTCTGCAGTATGCAATAACACAACAAGTGCTCACTTTTCAACAAAATGATCAGTACATCCTGAGATTATGAATTATTGAAAAGTAAGCAATACGATATTGCAACTTTTCTTCAGGTGGGCTTATAGCACTTCTAGCACTTCTAGCACTAGTATATAACTAGTGAATGGTTGATTTTGTAAAACACTTTGTGAAAGCATTAATTGCAACATAAAAAGCCTAATTATTCATCTGGACAATGTGAATGCAGCTCCGGCTTTCCAGGAAATCAGATCAGCTTCTTCCTGCCAGCTATTACTTTGCGTGTGGTTCAAATGTTAAGTGTGTCATTAACGTTATCGACTTCCTTATACTGGAACATTACAACGAAATCATAAGTACCAGTATATAAGTTGTAAAACTCACATTTTACAACAGCAAAATTAATACAAGCTAATATTGTCATCATACCGCACTAACATTAGATGCATCTAGTTCACTTTATATTTTTACTTTCACTATTAAGTGACTTTCTTTCTGCAAAAGGCTCTCCAGAAAATGAGATGGGTTTCTTCCTCTGTGAGCCACTTGATCTTGCTTGTTTCATAAT
This sequence comes from Capitella teleta, assembly GCA_000328365.1. NCBI lineage: Eukaryota > Metazoa > Annelida > Polychaeta > Capitellidae > Capitella > Capitella teleta. The sequence continues at coordinate 29,185 of KB308870.1, read as the reverse complement.
TGTAAGTGCGTTGATAATGTCACTTAGTACTTCTGACATGAGTTTCTAATACTTGACTAGCAAAATTGTGAATTAAAGAAGTCAAATCAGGAAAAAAGTCAGTTATAAGAACTAAACTTTATGAATAATTTTACAAAACAATATGGTAAAATTTATCCTAATATTCTAGTGTGAGAGAGTTTCATTGTTCTTTTGATAATTGTTGAATGAATAAAACAAAACTGCTCATTGACTAAATTTCCTCACAATTTACTTAATCGGGGGTGACCCCAAAACAGACATTTGCCACCTGCCTCTATTTCTAATCTGTGGTGGATGATATTGAGCGCAAATACAGCACGTGAAAACATCTGCTCCTCAATTTATAAAATCAGAACGGATTTATCGTTTGCGGAAAGTAAATTTTCTTGATAAAAAGATGCAGTTGAAATTAAGCACATGGCATCATTTGCAATAAGAGATGCGTTGCATAACAATGCCCGACAACATCTCAAATCTCTTAAATAACTCAAATGCAAGTTAAGCATAGGCATATAATACATGATGAATACATGCATGACTTTGAATCACCCGTGCATAATTATGGGATATATAGAACAACACTCACCCGAACCAT
>KB308870.1:0-19068 GCA_000328365.1 Capitella teleta | reverse complement strand
CATCTTTGTTGTTTACGAAACGAAAGCGCATGCGTGGTGCACTCTGGCTGACCTTTTTACTGTTTCAGGATGAGAAACGTGGTAGGTGTCCTAGAAAATCGCTTGTTAAAATAAGAAAAATAGCGAAAAATATTTTTTTTTGCGCCTGACTGGTGGCAAAATGATTATTCTATCTATTTCCGAAAAGAAAATAAAAAAATATCAAGGGGTTTAGTCGCAGGACACGGTGATATGACGAGGCCCATTGTAAAAGATGGGGAACTCGGTGTTTCATCACAGCGACTGACGTCATGCCTAATTAGCATTATATCTCCCGCGAAATCGTTAGCGATGATATTCCTTGTGTGAGCCAGGCATAAGAATCATCTTTGGTGCATCAAATAACGACTCAAAGTCCATTTTCAACCAGTTCTCCCTCCCTTTAACACGACCGTTTGTCAACAAACTGAAGAAACATGCAATCTTTGCTTGGGAGTCTCAACACGAAAAGCTTTTCAGGACATCAAACAGGTCATCTCAAAGGCTCCAGTCCTCGCGTATTTTGACGTCAAAGCCAACCATATCATCCAAACAGATGCCAGTTCCAAAGGTATGGGTGCTGTTCTTATTCAGGATGGGAAGCCTGTGGTATTTGCTGGAAGAGCTCTGATTCCTGCTCAAACAAACTACTCAACGCTTGAGAGAGAACTCACAGCAATTGTGTTTGCTCTTCACAGGCTGCACAATTACATTTACGGAGGAAAAATCACCATAATGACAGACCATAAGCCTCTCGTTTCTATGTTTCACAGACCGGTTCATCTCTCCTCAGTTCGACAACAAAGGCTGATAATAAAGATTCATGAATATGACGTCAGGCTTGAATACCTGAAAGGGAAGAACAACTGCATTGCAGATGCCTTGAGTAGGTTGCCGATCGACTCCGAAAAACCTCATGACATTACATGACATTACAAGTACCGTCAATGCAACTGAAACCAGACTTGATCGCGTCAGAAAGGCGACATCGAGTAACGCAACTATGAATCAGCTGGCTCAGTACATCCTACATGGTTGGCCCACTCATAGACATTTTGCCAATTTACACACCAATGAGTACTGGAACTATAAGGATGAGTTAAGCGTCCAAGATGGTGTTCTCTACAAGGGAGATCGTCTTATCATTCCAGATTCTGAACGAAAAAAGTTCATCACAGATCTGCATATTGGCCATCTAGGTGAGGAAAAGATTTTACTTCGAGCAAGACAACTGGTGTTCTGGCCGAACATGACAGAAGATCTCAGAGCAGCAGTATGTGAGTGCACAACATGTCAAACAGATCGCCCGTCAGTACAGAAGGAACCAATGCTACTCCATGACATTCCATCAAAGCCTTGGGAGAAGCTTGGCATTGATTTCTTTGAATGGAATGGTACTCAACATCTTCTAGTTGCGGACTACTTCTCGAAATTTCAAGTAATCAGAGCTATGGCATCGACTTCAGCATCCAAAACAGTCTCGGTCCTGAAAACTATCTTCAGCGAGTACGGCATCCCATCTGAGGCGTTCACCAATCAAGGCCCTCAATTCGCAAGTCTAGAGTTCAAGGAATTTGCTGCCAAGTACGAGTTTGCATCTAAACATTCTTCCCCCAGATATCCACAGAGTAATGGGTTTATCGAAGCGATGGTAAAAGTCGTCAAAGGAATCATGTCACGAGCGCATGCTTCAGGCTCAGATCTTCCACTTGCCATGCTGATCCACAGGTCCACTCCATTCAAGTCAGGGGTTGCCAGCCCCGCAGAGCTACTCAATCAGAGAAAATACAAAGATCTGATTCCAGTGAAGCATCGTTTGAGTATACAACAAGAACGATCACGGGAATCTTTGCTTTCGTCAAAGCAAGCCTCAATGGACCACTACAATAGACATGCAAAAGAGAGAGATGAGCTGCAAGAGTTGCAGAGTCTGGTTCAAGAAGGAGCCTACCGCCAACTGGAAACCAGCAACAGTTATCGAGAGACCTTCAGACAGTCCAAGAGCATACATCGTTCAAGATGATGCAGGCACTTGTTTTCAACAAACAAGTAAGCATGTAAGACCTGCCGCTGTGCCAATAAACAATGACACTAGAGAACACATCGAGCATAACATCGAAAGCCCTCAGCATGAAGATCTGGGCACAAAAAACCAACACTTCCTGGTGATGTCATTACAAGAAGCGGACGAATCAGCAGGAAACCAATCAGATATTAATGTTATTATTTTGTATATATGTTTCATCCAATTTGAAGTAAGGGAGATGTTGTATTTAAAGATTAGTTATTCAAAATGAGCTCAATGATAAATCAACTCAAGGATATTTCTCAATCCTATTTTTGTATCCAACAGAGATGAATGCGAGATTTCTTTTATGAGAACTGCTGAAAGATCTGCTCACTCGACGGCTCCCATTGTTAACAATAGAAGAATTATTTTTATGCCGTCAAGACGGCATGAAATCGAACGCGAGAAGAAAGCGAGATTTTAAACCTCTCAAATTCAATGTATCTAGGAATTAGCCCACAGCAAGCATGTTGTCTAAAAATACGTCAGTCAAAAGTAGAGCTGGCCGAATCATGAAAAAGGCCGAATCGCCGAAGCCGAAGCTTCAAAAGTTTATTTTTCGCCGGAGCCGAAGCCGAAGCCGAATCATTTGCAACTTCTGTAATGAGACATCCTCACTATCCTTGCCTAGATAAAAATCCTCTAATTCCACCTTTTATGTAGTTTCTCCTCTTAAATATCCTGTGTGAGTGCATTTACAGGCCTATATATAGTATACCTTGGGAGAGAGTTGGAAGATCATGAAGTGAAAGTATTATCCCTCCCTGCACCCCTGCTGGCGACGCAGCAGTTGCCATGAGGACAGATTTGACAGTATTGATTTTCAAGTTTGAAGCTCCCTGAGCCATTTTTAAATGATATGCTAATCAGTAATTTCAATTCTATTTTGGGAACAAGCCCTGGGATACATGTCATAAGATTGGGGGAAGGGGGAATCTGCTTAGGTCACAAAGGTCACAAAGTCTCCAGCCAATTCGGATCCGATACATGGTCAGCAGCTGGTCAGATGACCAACATAGGGGCGTGGTTATAGAACTACAATCCTTATAAGGAAACCATTAACATATTCCCTAGACAGTTGTCTGGATAGCTGCCAGAAATTAATTCATTCTGACTTTTACTCGCCAAACAAGTACTGTATTGGCACCTTATTAAATATCCAAGGAATGCATGTCTTGGAAATATGCTGATTATGTGACATAATTATTATGGATACTTATTCTACATGTATTAGCAGACAGACTTCATGAATATATATTGTTTTCCCAATAGAACTGAAGGGTGGTTGTTTACACTTTTTTTCTTGTTTTTTTTTTTCACTCTTCGGCTTTGCTTCGGCAAAAGCTGAACCACCAAAGCTTCGGGGGTGGGCCAATATTCGCCGAATTCCCAAGCCGAATCCGAAGCTTCGGCCAGCTCTAGTCAAAAGGCGTATTTATCTTTTGTGATGTATCCTCTATCATCTGTTACTAGTTCAAAACAACCAGAGGTCCTCTTTAAAGGTAATTGGCAGCTCTTTACGAATATACCAGAGGTGAGAAATTTTATTTTGAATTTATCAAGTTGCCTGAAACGCCTTCAAACTTGTGGATTCACGTGTTACACAATGATCAAACATGCATCACAGTGTGCTTTGAGTTAGCTGACCCAAAAATCAGAGAAGTTGTTGATATGAGTAACGACACACAACCGTGAAGATTAGATCCGCGAAAAACTAATCTTCATGCATGATCGATAAAAGCATCCCACAAATAAAGCATGACCCCTCTTACCACGAAAATCGAGTAAAGCAATAAAAAAATACATGTTCTACGGTATTCTCAGGTCATTAGCATATACATGTAGCTTGATGCAACTTTTGGTCTTGTTGGGCATGTCATTCAAGTAGATGATGAATAATATCGGGCTGCGAAAAAATCCCTGCTGTACTCCATGATGTGAAGACAGGTGTTGATAATGTTCTGTTTATAATCATTGTTTGCCTTCTACTAGTGCTCTCTAGGAATGATCTGACCTATTTAAAGATCTGTCCAGTTATGTTATAGCTCCTTATATTCACTAGTTGCCTCAGGTGGGGTACCCAGTCAAAAGCTTTCCTTAGGCCCACGAAGAAGGTATCAACAAGCTCCCCTTCATCCAGTCTCCTCAACCAGTCCTCAAGGGTGGAGAGCAATTGCATGGTTGTTGACCTGTTTGACATGCATGAATCCAAATTAGTGTTTTAAGAAGAGGTTATTATGTTTCAGGTTGTCAACTATGTGGGCCCTTATTATCGATTCCATCACTTTGCATGGAACATGTGTCAGGGTTACCAGGCAGTCGTTTGTCAGCTCTTGCTTGTTTCCTTTCTTAAAGATTGGGGATAAATTTGTATTGTTTCCACCTCGATGATAATTAAGCGGCCAGACGACAAAAATTTATCGAAAATGTGTTTTAGGGGTGTGCAGATGCTGCAAACTAACTTGGTAACATTGCTAAGGAAAGCACACATGTCTATTGCTTTTAATTGTGTACCTGTATTACTAATTAAACAGTTACGCTGCATTGGTGGATCGCTAATAACAGCGTGCAACATAGCAGAGCAAGGGTTGCTTCCTCTAATAACGGAGTTACTTGTAGTGAAAAATGAAGTTGATTCGGCAATTTTCAGGAAGCGACTCGGCTCGACAATGTTCGAGCTGGGGTTTGGCTTCGCTCGGAAAACTACTCTGCAGGTAGCCTTTTGCTACCAAATTAACGGAATTATATTCCCTGCGAATTATTATTGGTGGTGTAGTTCAATTATGTCAACGTATAATGTTTTATATCATCTGCAGATTATTCTTGAGTACTTTTCTAACGTTTATCTCCCTTTGGACTGATGCTCAGTCATTATTGATAACCCAATTGAATGCAGGTAAGTTTAGATTACCTAGCGGAGCATTTTAAAATAATTAGGTTTTCCTTCTGCTCTCCACCAAAGTAGGTCAAATATCTAGGTCGCCATTATGACGGAAAATTCGTCAGCTCCGAAGAAGGAAACGTTCGTTTTCAAGTATGCACTGTCATGCTGTGCGGCTACAGTTGCAGAGTCCGGTGAGGAATGCGCTCAGTTTCTTTCATTTCCGTTCACACAGGTATTTTTATTGGTTGTAAATATGTTGAAATTAACGATTAACGAAGGGGGATTTGTTTGCGGAAGTGCGAATCAGCTGATCAGCTTGAAATCATAACGCTTTTTCTGAGAGTATCATAACGCACCTGACTTCATTTTCCTATTTGTGTGCAGTTCCAGTGTAGTATTTATGATTCCCTAACACTCTGAAGAGAGAATGGATGTGCGTTAATTTAGAAATAAATATAGGTTATTTAGAAGTTGCTAGATGTAATCATTACATTGATAACATTGCCAATTAAACATCACCTACTATAGATATATATATATATTTGCTATTCTTAAATTATGGGATCCTATTCTTGTACAGAAACTTTATTCGAGTGCAGATCACCTACTGAGGACCTGACGTTTATTTGACTTGATTAATATTTCCAGTCACCTATCCTATGGACTTGACCAAGACACGCTTGCAGATCCAAGGAGAAGGAGGCCTTGCGACTGCCAAGAAGCGCGGCTTCATTAGGACAGCGTACGGCATCGGTTAGTCAGCACTGGCGCGAAAGTCTTCTGCTGCAAATTTTTCCTTTCCTCCTTTCCTGCAGCAACTGAGGAAGGTGTGCACAAATTGTGGCAGGGGGTCACTCCTGCTGTCTACCGACATTATGGTGGGATCATGTGCAATTAACCTGTGTGTTCTAACACTTGTGTGTTATGTAATTTTTACTGTTACAGTATACACAGGATGTCGGTTAGGTTTCTATGAATATATTCGGGAAAATTTTCTGGGTAAAAATACTGATGGCACTTTCTCTCTATGGTATGTGATATTATATTTTGATAATTTTATCTTTTGGATTATTGTTATCATCTTGTGGTTCGATTTCAGGAAAGCTGTTGTGTCAGGAATGACGGCTGGTGCTTTAGCGCAGTTTATTGCTAGTCCGATGGATTTAGTAAAAGTTCAGATGCAAATGGAAGGCAGGCGACTCCTGGAGGGACAGAAACCCAGATACAAGGGCACGTTGCATGCTTTTACGTCCATTGCGAAGCAAGGGGGCGTGCGTGGCCTGTGGCGGGGTTGGATCCCAAATGTTCAGAGGGCAGCACTAGTAAACCTTGGAGGTACAGAAACCAATGACTTCACCATTTAAATGGCCTTTAATATAATTCTTCATTCTCCAGATTTAACTACCTATGATACCGCTAAGCATTTGATCCTGGTCAACACGAGTCTACCTGACGCTCCACTTCTTCACTCCATTGCGAGGTGAGGCAGCATCTACGCTGCATCTCTCTGAGCATCCGTTGTTTTCTTCAGTGCCTGCTCTGGTTTGATATCTGCCGTTTTGAGTACTCCAGCAGACGTGGTTAAAACCAGAATTATGAATCAAATGATGTCATCTGGGTGAGTGTGTTTAAGATAAAAGTTTATGGTGCGCAATGTTCATTTCTGGTAGGCCTCCAGTTTACAAGGGTTCGGTTGATTGCTTCATCAAAACGGTCCGACATGAAGGCTTCTTTGCTCTCTACAAAGGATTTCTTCCCATATGGGCTCGAATGGTTGGCAACTGAATTTTCTGAGTTATATCAGTGAAATATATGTCTTCCTTAATTATTATTATCATTATTATTTTTATGAAAATGAAAATGAAAATTTATTTTATAAAGTGTCGCTTCCATAAAAATGCTCAGAACGCTAATACAATTTGAAAATAAAAAGGGGGAACATGTAAACATCAGGTAAGAAAATAATTATGAAATAAATGCGTTTTTAAAAGTCGTTTAAAAATCGGAACACTTTCCGCCTGCCTGATGTTGATCGGCAAAGAATTGAATATGGTTGGTCCAGCAACACTAAAAGCAGAATTTTTGATAAAAGATGAGCGGGTAAATGGGACAGTTAAAGAGTTTTGGTTGCTGGAGCGAAGGTGACAGTAAATATTTAGCGTATGACTTGATGACTGAGTCATGACTTGTATTCTAACATTCTTAATGTTTTCTTCAGGCTCCTTGGTCTCTTACTTTCTGGCTTTCTTACGAACAAATCCGAAAAGCAGCTGGAACAAGTTCCTTCTGATGAACTGCATACTTGCTCATGAATATTCTAAAGGTTTTTATGAACTTTTTTCAGCGTTATTCTACCGTGTCGCCTCAGCCATTTCATGCAATCATGCTACTCCGTATTCTTTATGCAATTTACACGAATGACAGAAACATGTTTGAACTATAAATACATCAAACACAACCTTGTCTTTTCATGTTTCCTAATTTCCATAAAGAGACGTTCGTTTGATTGTGACTGATTTCACTAATTTTAATAAATGATGATCATAATTTGATTAAATTTCATGTTATTTGGTTGGCTTTTGTAATATTCAATAATTGATATATATATCCTAACAAATTGAATAAAAAAATAGGAAAAGAAACTCCACTTTGAACACACGTTTTATTCACAAGCAAATAAGGGAAAAGGTGAGAAGAAGAAGAAAATATGTGCTTCTTCTACTTGAACAGAGAATGTAAACAAATCAATGCACAACATTAACGCTCACTGGAGAGCATTCTGATTAGATCCTTGGACGGTTTGAAATTGATATCCTGTGTAATAAATACTGGAGCTGGCAAGTCAAAGGACTCTTAAGGGGGACTCCGATGTTACTGCATAGAGAAAGGAATTATGTAACGCCACTTATAATTTCAAAACTGACCTCCTCTGCAGCTGCAGGGGCCTCCTCTTCTGCAGCTGCTGGAACCTCCTCTGCAGCCGTCTCCTCCTCCTTTTTCTCATCGTCATTCTTCTCTTCTTCTCCCTCCTCAATTACAGTGGCAACAACTTCTTCTGTGACGGGTGGGAGGATACCCGCTTGAGCTTTTGCATCAGCAGCAGCTTGTGCAGCCTGACCACCGTAGCATTGAATGATTCATAAAATTATATCATTGGCAAGAATCACCTTTTTCCTCTCTGATTCTTCGTGGGCAAGTCTTGCTTTCTCTTCCTTCATGGCTGCTCTTCTTTGCATTTCAAGTTCATGTTGAACCTTTTGTTTAGCTAATTTCGCTGCATCTTCCACTGCCTACATTAGACAGTAATTAATTACACTGGGTATTGAATCAATTACATTTAATGTTGACCACCAATTATCCAAAAGCTTATTTAATATCTGAATAAACGAACATTTTGTATGCTGAGGATTTACATTTAAATTTTGATTCAAACCCCTCTAAATCAATAGGCAGCTGTGTTATTCAGGCGAGCTTATACAAAGTGACATCAGATTAGACACATTAAATGCATTATTAGTTTTGACAGCATTCATTCCTGATCAAGGCGTGATTAAAGCATTCTGTTAAAGTGTATAGTATTTTGGAGGTCAAAAATATTTCTGCTAATCAGCGGTGGATCGTATAAATACTTCCGAGTACAACACCTTTTTCTTCATGTTGATGTTGTCGATGTATTTGTGCAACCACTCTGCAATGTACTCAACGGGATCTCCAGGTCTCTTCTGAGAGACCTCCGCTAAGCAATCCACCAAACATGGCCCCACATGTTTCTTCAGATAATCAGAGTCCATTTCGTCTGTTGAATAAACAAATCATGCACTGATTGGTTCACAGATTCTATGATTGGGTGATGATGAGGAATAATTTAATTGAACTTTTTGGATATATGAAAGAATTAATCAGTTTTGTGAAAAACTTATAACTTACGAGCTTGAAGTCACAATAAAGGGAGATAAAACAGTAAATGTGCGCAGTAAGTGAGATAATTGACATGACAAAATTGTATATAAAACTATGAATAATAATTCAATAAAAATATATTGAATGAATGTACTAATTATTAATTTAGCTTAATCAAATTACTTAATGTTACTGTAAGGCCATTTATAAATTACTACAGAGTGGGCCAAAAGTAGTCTATCTACTCCATGTTAAAACAAAACTTTTAAATTGGCTATAATTGACCCATTATTCCCAAAATTAAATAACTCCGTGGGATGGATTGATTAGCTTATTCTGCCCCCTTTTACGCAAAGATATCAAATAAAAGGTCAATTTTGAATGAGGGAGAAGCATTTAAATGCACGTGGTGTGTGATCCTGAAGAGAGCTGAATCAGATGAGCCCCTGAACGATCATTATGGAATGTCATCTGATGTATGGCGCTTCAATGCAAACTGTTCATTTTGTTTTGATTTTAGGATGTAAACATTAGCGCACTAATCAAAACAACAGGACGCTCAAACAAAATAATGATGCCTTATTTATGCGTGCAATGAAGCCTATCAATAGTTCGTGGCTCCGTTTGCCTCCAAAAGTGAAAATATCACCAAATGTTGGGTGCACTCTATTGATCAAAATAAATCGGCATCAATGTCGATGAAATTGGGATATAAATGATAGGAATTGCAGCATAACATGTTCGACTAACCATACCTCGGTATGGTTAGTCTATTTATATATATAGTTAGAGTATTTAGTTCTCTTATCTTTGTGTGGTTTTCATACTGCAACATGTTTTGTAACACTTTCTCAGAAACGTACAGTGCCGTTGAAAAGCATTGAAATTGTTAATTAATTGTAAATAGACTACTTTTGGCCCACTCTGTAGATCCTGTACAACTACCACTACTACACTACGTCACTATAGTTATAGTACCACGCATAATTATACTTATAGTCAATAGTTACCATATTGTCGTATAGGCTAGCTGACATATTACAGCGAGACCCAGGGGTCCCGCTGTACGGTAAATGCATTCAAGCCCAGTTTGCGAATGCAATCAATGCAGTTGCGCACGTGATTTGGACTGAGTCTTCGCAGAGGAATACGTATGCATTATTATTACACAATATTTTGTGCATCACCAATCAGTATATGAACAATTTTATTTATTTTCATTCAAAAGTCATGAGAGAAGTTTGACTGGAAAAGTGGAGCATGTGCGTTTGTTTACTTCTTCATGAAGTGATCTTTTTTGCGAGTAATGAATAATATAAGTTCGACATGATAGCACTGGCTCATAATTTTTTTTCTTGGAGCATAAATATACCATCTAATGTCTGGAGGACTTAAACACATATATTTGTCCGATAATATGTGTATATTTATCATGCGATCGGTGAGTGTGGTGCCTCACTGTCAGTATTATGGCAAAAGTAGTGGTTTACCGTTGGGCGAGGTACGCAGACCTTGCCCCAATTTATCTGTGCTACGCATAGGCCTACCTCTGTGACAGTCACTGACACTGGAACGGCCTCAGTCAGTCAGTGTTTCGTGCATGAATATTTGAATGATCATGCCCGCCCGTCAGCATGAATCATGGTGGCACTGCCATTGCCACTGGTACTACTAAGTAGGCAATACTAGTATTTACTATTTCAAGTACTGTACCGTACGTACTCAGTCAGTGACTGAGTGAGATAGTACTCAGTGACTCAGTACTGTAGAGTCAAGAGTCACTAGAGTCACTAAGTGTAGCGGCGGGTGAGATTGGGACGAGAGGTCACCATCTGAAATTAAGCAAGCCAGCAGCGAAGACAACAGCCAGGCAACACGCCTTCTCTCACAGGGTCCTTAACAACTGGAATCGGCTGACGGAGCATGTAGTGTGCGCACCCTCATTGAACTCATTTAAAGGCCGGCTGGATAACCTTTGGCGGGGACACCCTATTATGTATAACTGGGAGTGGGAGGAGCGCCGTAACCCGCGCATGCAAACCGACCAAGATTGAGACCAAGATCTGGTCATAGAGGCTGTTCTACCAACCTGCGACTAGAACCACCTAAGTAGTATAATGTAAGTAGTATAATAATGTTCAGTATTATGAGTATACTATATGACAATTATCATTATCATTATGATAGTATATCATCATATAGTATATGACTATATCTATCTTAGTAACTTACTACTTACTAAATAAACTTAGTATCTGTCATTATAGCACAGATTCTCGGGCGAGGTCTGTATACCTCGCCCGACGGTAAACCGCTTCTTTTTGCGTCTACTGGCAGCGAGGCTCCACAATCAGCCGATTGCATGACAAATATAGACATATTATCCGACAAATCCTTGTGTTTAAGCCCTCCAGACGTTAGATGGTATATTTATGCTCCAAGAAAAAACAATATGAGCCAGTACCATCATGTCGAACTTACATTAATTGAAACCCGCAACAAAATATCACTTCGTGAAGAAGTAAACAAATGCCATTTTGCGAGTGACGTCACTCAGCGCATGTGCACTGCATTGTAAACAAGCGCACATGCTTCACTTTCCCGCTCAAACTTCTCTCACGACTTTCGAATGAAAATGAATAAAATTGTTCATATACTGATTGGTGATGCACAAAATATTGCGTATTAATAATTAATACGTATTCCTTTGTGAAGACTCTGTATAAATTACATGTGCAACTGCAAGGGAAGATAGGCCGCATGTTGAACTGCTTCGCGCGGGAAAATTGTATGCGCATGCATGTATGTTTACTTCGCACTGCGCAGGCGCAGTGCTCTGGTTTATTTATAACACATGGGGAGCAGGTCATGTGACACAACAATCGGAAAGCGGAGAGAAACCTGTAAAGTCACTTTTTCGTTGCGGATCCAGTTTAAGTAGGTTTATGTTACTGGTTTCGAACAAAATTTAGTACCAGCGTCTACCTGGTATGGCTCTGCAGACGCTGGTGCCTTCATAAATATAATTACAAGCATGGAATTCTAGAAATCGTGGTTCGCGAACTGGAGTTTAATGCATTTACCGTACAGCAAGACCCATTGGGCTCGCTTAGCACAGATTCTCGGGCGAGGTCTGTATACCTCGCCCGACGGTAAACCGCTTCTTTTTGCGTATACTGGCAGCGAGGCTCCACACTCAGCCGATTGTATGATAAATATAGACATATTACCCGACAAATCCTTGTGTTTAAGCCCTCCAGACGTTAGCTGGTATATTTATGCTCCAAGAAAAAACAATATGAGCCAGTACCATCATGTCGAACTTACATTAATTAAAACCCGCAACAAAATATCACTTCGTGAAGAAGTAAACAAACGCCATTTTGCGAGTGACGTCACTCAGCGCATGCGCACTGCATTGTAAACAAGCGCACATGCTTCACTTTCCCGCTCAAACTTCTCTCACGATTTTCAAATGAAAATGAATAAAATTGTCCATATACTGATTGGTGATGCACAAAATATTGCGTAATAATAATTAATACGTATTCCTTTGTGAAGACTCTGTATAAATTACGTGCGCAATTGCAAGGGAAGATAGGCCGCATGTTGAACTGCTTCGCGCGGGAAAATTGTATGCGCATGCATGTATGTTTACTTCGCACTGTGCAGGCGCAGTGCTCTGGTTTATTTATAACACGTGGGGAGCAGGTCATGTGACACAACAATCGGAAAGCGGAGAGAAACCTATAATGTACACTTTTTTTCGTTGCGGATCCAGTTTAAGTAGGTTTATGGTACTGGTTTAGAACAAAATTTAGTACCAGCGTCTACCTGGTATGGCTCTGCAGACGCTGGTGCCTTCATAAATATAATTACAAGCGTGGAATTCTAGAAATCGTGGTTCGCGAACTGGAGTTTAATGCGTTTACCGTACAGCAAGACCCATTGGGCGCGCTGTAGTATGTCAGCTACTGTCATTATTATATCAGTCAATCGGTGACAGTTACGGATGTAAACAATTTGCAACCACATCAATCCCTATAATTGAAAATTCGTGAAATTATAATACATCTCTGAATATTCTAAACCAAAGGGATATAGGCAGAACACTTACAATTTAGCGATGCACAGAAGAAAGCAAAGTAAAAGGAAAGAGTGTCTGTTGCTATGCGCAGCATCGAGATTTGGATAAAGTCCACGCGTTTGGCTTTCTCTTCAGTAACGCCGACAATTTCGTTTTGAGCGAAACGTTATGATTGTTAGTTTCATACTTGGGAAAGCAACTTCGAATGATCGATATGTACATGTAGCGCCCAATTCAATTGTAATTTACAGCCTAAATTCTTCTTGCATAAATGAATGACTTCTAGATGAAAAGAAAAAAAGAAAACAAGAAAACAAGAATCAATCAGAGATGTGACCAAGGAAAATTTTTAATTAAGCTAATGATGAACATTGATCAAGGAAACATGAACGTAATCGCAGCAATATTAGTTCATGATGCCAAACTATATGTATCAATTTATGATTTTACAGCAGAATCGCGCAAACAATGAGCTGAATATTCATTTTTACTTGACATGACTTTACATTATCATTTAATGTATATATGATGAAAACCATTGAAATCCAACAACTACAAGGATTATTATAACTATGGAGAGTATAGCCCATTGGCTGTGCAGCATCTTCTAATATGCCAGATGGGCTACCTCAGTCTGCATGTTGACAGAAGTTGACATATTTATGGCCCTAACAGGAGTCAGCTAGGCTCAGTCCAGTATAATTGGTATATGCATTGAAATTATTAGATTGCACGAAGCTAAACCAATTATCATTGCAGTATACCACCAGACAGTCAAAGAATGTTATATTTGGTCAAATGTATTGCAATAAAAGTTTAATGAATAAACAAATTCATAATAAAATCAATTATGCAATTAATGCTTTAATTAACGCAATGAACTTGAACTTCAAGTAACTTCATTTAAAATCAGGATTTTGTTAGAGGTGTACGTGTAGCATATACTCTGCGAAATTCAAGACCACAACTTACATAACCATTGAGTTATCGTCATTTGAAAAAGTCCTATTATGCAAGATTACGCAAGAACGGTGCTTCTAGGAGCAGAAATACATCCGAGCTTTATTTCACATATTAATGCACTGAATCATTTGATGCCAGTTACAAGTCACTAGCATTACTAGTCAATGAGTTATTGGCGACCGAATTTTCAACTTTAAAAAATCACCGCGACCTTGACCTTCAACCTTTGACCTTAGAACTTTCAGTGTTGATCCAAAATAACTTGCTTCATTATCAAGTGCAACTTACTAATTGACAGGCATTTAGCGAATTCAAAATATTCAGTACCAAACTTTGTTCATCTGAATACCGAATCGACGAAATTGGCAGTGTTGCCTAATATGTATTCCGACCGAAAACACACAAATATTCTGAATTATCACATTTCCTTCTAAGACTCGACAGCACACGTAGTATGCAACTCAGAAAAGTTACAAAATTTACGAAATTCTAAATAATCATCAATTCATGCAATTAAATGCTTTAATTACCATGCACAATGACCTTGACCTTAATGCATCCTCATTTAAACTTATAATTTCATAAGATGGCTATACTAGCAATATACTCTGCAAATTTCAATGCCACAACCTGTTTTAAGAACCAAGATATTTGCATTAAAAAAAGTCGTAATTACTATTATGCAAGATTACGCAAGAACGGTGCATCTGAGAGCAGAAACAGCGCCATGCATTGTTGTACATATTAACGCGCTGGATCGATTGACGTATGTTGCAGGACTCTAGCTTAATTAATTAATGAGCTAGAAGCGATCCAATTTGAGACTTTGAAAAATCGCTGTGACCTTGACCTTTGACCTTTAACCTACAAATTTGAATCAGACTCGCAGAATGACATGTTCTATCAATGTGTGAAATTTGTTGAATTATACTTCACAGTGTTCCGCAAAAACACGTAAAGTAACATAAGGAAAATTTTTAATTTAAAATTTTGCTCTGTGGATTCTATAATAGAATGAAAGTAATTTATATTTTTATTGATCTGTACAACAACAGCACAACCCAATATATCACAGCAATTCCTCAATCCTATTTAATTATCTTTATTAATTTTACTTCTTTCAATTTCATATACATGTAACCAGCATCTGATTTTCTTCCAAACACCTGGATACCATATGGCTAGCCATTTATTTGTCCACTGCAGTACTGAAGAGTATCTCTGGGTTTTCAGGAATCACTTATTAACGCAAGTGGTTACAATCAGAGCCAGAAACCCACCGTATGAAAAATTAACATGTTTATGGGACACAAGAAATGAAAAACTGCACTGAGAATTACGTTTTATTCAATTGCAGCGAACATGATCAGGACTGGAGTTCTTCAATCATAGGACCTTTCTTTGGAGGTTTACTTCCTTGCCAGGACTTTTCAAATTTCTTCTGAATTGTTTTATGCTGAGAAATTTCAGCTGTTTTTTCACCTGCAAAAACATGATGAGAATTTATCAGGATACAAATTTTAAGAATATCAGATTAAGACTTACAAATTAAAATATCCAAATCTGTTGCCAAGGAGTTCAACTCATCTGTTGCCAACTGAGAGACCCAACTGAGAAAGAATTCAACTTTCTTCTGGCAACGAAACATCACCGTCTTCTGGGATTTTCCATCAACGATTGTTTTACTCGCTGCAAAAATTAAAGATTATTTCCAATATTTAGTCGCAGTAAAATTTGTCCACCTTTCATCTCTTTACTAAGTTGTTTCTTTGCTTGAACGAATAATCTCTGAATTTCTGATAATGCTGTTAAGATATACACAAACGGGCGTTGTTGGTTTGGTCCACTGCATACTCTTTGTAGGTCATTCAGTGCACTGAGAGAGAATTCTTCCGAAACACGTAACTCTGCATTCTGTTCATGAAAGAGAATAACATCATATATGCATGTATATATATATATATATATATATATATATATAAAAACCTTTGTTGATGAATCCATAGCTGATTGAACTGCTTCAGATAAACTTTGAAATGACAGAAGACGAAGAGCTCCAGATAACTCAATCAGCTCCTGAAAATTACTGATATAACGATGATAATTCCTAAGTGAAAATCCTAACCTGCGCTGACTGAAGACCACTGTATTCGCCATTACGTAGACGTGCAATGTAAACAAATGCATAGAGTAGATTCATGATGTCATACTGCAGATTGGGCGCTGGGCTACCATTCTGGAGTTCAAATGCAACGCACATAGGAGGAAGGAAACCCAGACTGAATGTCCAACCTTGATTAAACAGCTCAAAGGAGGGATGCCTTTCATGATCGGAGGATGAATATCCTCGTCCTCTGAGGCAGCTCCAACTTCTTCAATAAATCTCACTTTACTCTAAAATTAAAATCAAAATACTGTATTGTCTTGGTTATAAACGCCCTCCTAAATAAACATGCATCCGAACTTTTTCAAACCAGAAATTGATTAATTTACATGCATGCCCACCAGCACCAAGGTATTTAAAATTATTTATAGCAACAAGCTCTGCCTTAGTGCACAGAGCGTATAACCAAGAAAATATGGTATTAATGATGCAGGGATTTTTCAAAATTGAAGTTGCACATACTTTGTGCATCCACCAGGGGGTCCATGTCTCAATCATGTTCCCCAAACGTCCGTCTTTCATCATTTCCTGGAATTCCTTCTGCTCTTTTGGGGTGAGACGTTGCCAAATCAAGTCAGCGTCGTCATCTGTAAGTCAAAATCACTTAAACGATAGGATTCTCAAAAATCTGAATCTAACCCAAATCCAAGTCTGCTATTCGCTCAGCAAGATCTTCTTCTTCATCCCCTGAAATTCAAAACAGAAATTTATTCATGTCTTAAAAGTTTGTTGAAACACTGACCATCTTCTAAAAATTCTTCTGGATCCACTACTGGATTGTGATCTTCGAGTCGCTGAAGAGTTTCAAGGATTTTCTCTTTCTCTTCAGATCTGAATTATTATTATTAGCACATTATACGCATCAAATACATAAGTAGGAAAAGGTCTAACCCAGCGTTCATTTCTGCAAGCCCTTGCATCACACAGTCTTTGTAGAAGGTTTCTGAACAATCAGCGTGTGCCACGCCCTTGTAGCAGTCCACAGAGCAGTAAGCCAAGTTGCACCGAGGACATGTATATTTGCCATCATTTTTGTGGCAACTGGATAAAGAATGTTTGGTTATTGTTCATTCAATCATATATTCCACATGGGCAAATAACTATGCTCATCTATGACATCATTACCGAGTCATTCACTGCAACCTTGTGGTTCTTGTTGCAAAAATGCACAAGCTACTAGCTATGAATCTCCTTTGTTAATCTATCATGGAGTTTGTGGTGTGACTCTTAATATTTTTGACTTCTCACTAAACTGATCATTTTCCATTTATCAGTCACATAAAGGAAAAGTCCTATTTTTTCCACCTCACATCTCAGACTGAAACTCTTAACCCACAATAAATTATGTAAAATTCAATGCATGGGAGTAGGGAGGGAGTTGGGGATTTGAAACGCTTCTTCGTAAGGAGTGCAATTCGACTAAAGTAATCTGACATATCGAGAATCGAGATCATACTGCTTATATCCATTTAAAAATCTTTATGATTTATCACGCATTCCTTATTGAGTTATTGAAGTTATTGTTACTTCTAGCTCTTCTTTCTTTTTTTCTTGCATTATTTTTTACCATAATTCAGAAGTTCATATCCATTAATGATTTTATTCCGGGTACCTAAAAAAACATAATGTTGTTCATCCTAAAGCTTGTTGGTTTTATTGGTAACATATCTGACAAGGTCTGATAAGTCACAAACAGTAGCGGATTGCGTACCAGTAAATTCCTTATTATCGCCCCACACACAACGATTTACATTCGATAAGAACGTGAAAGAATAAATCTCGTAGTTTAACACTCTGATATAATGATAAACATTCATTAAGTCCTTTTGAGTCCATATTATCGGGTTAATTAGCGCCATACATTTTACAAACACGTTCAGTTTCACTCGAACAAGACGTAGCGGAAGCCATGTTCTGCTCACGGTTATCGTCAAAGGACAGGTTTGAAAGATTTCGATTCGTCGTCCGTCGGTTGAAATGGTGTGCGTGCGTGCGTGCATGCTTGAGTCCGAAATCCGGACGCAATAATTTCCATCACTGTGATCACACTATATTTATGTCAGTGTGTTCACATTTACCAGCAATTTCAGCTGCGACCGATTAAGTTGTTCGGCTGCATCTCTGCGGCTTTTTTTTTCCCGCACGCACGCGCGGACAGCACAGAATTTTATACATATACTGTCATCATATTATAAAGGCGCTTTCGCCAATTCATCGACTAGAACTACTTCTCGTGTGTACGTCCAAAGCCTGAATATTATATATTCAGACAGCATTTTGTCTTGGCATTCGAATGAGTGCATTGACTTAATTAAATCAGGTGCACAATGCAAGACTAATATATGCAATTTCATTTTTGCAACTCATGAGATGGCTTACATACATCATAATGATATACATGTAGATGAATAATTCTGATTCACGGGCGATCGGTTTATTCGTCTAATAAGTAAAAATAAAATAAAAATAAAATTAAGGACCCACAAATACATGTACATGTATTGGTCCTGATCAACTGACAGACAATCTCTCTTCAAGAGAATTAAGACATGGAGAGGATGACGCTGATTGAGGATTTGGTGGAACGACTTAGTCAGTGAAGTTGGTCGATCCATATATGATCAAAGAACTGGAAAGTTTCTACATTCTTTGAAACGATGTATATGGAGAAGGAGCTGAAATCAAAAACTTTTATTCGGACTCAATTAATATGGTCCATGCAAAGCAAACAGGTAAAAGGGGGGGGGGTGTAAAAGAAACATGCATTACTTAATTGTACACAGATAAATGAAGAAAAAAAATTCACATTGCTGTTAAATGACAGACACTTATTCCAAAAACGCCAAATTTGTTAATCTAAATTAAGATACATGCCACACTCAATTATAGCTTCCGACGTTGACGGCTTGTATCAGCGCCATCAGATATGAGTCATATGACCGCGCGTTCATTGAAAAATATTTTAATTTTATTTTATGTGTGTG
>KB308863.1:136788-152863 GCA_000328365.1 Capitella teleta | reverse complement strand
GTGACGTCAACTAAATATCCTGGTTGATATCCGGGAACCCATGTTTAACCATCCTTCGATGCAAGAACCGTGACACCTGCCAGCATGAATACTTCGGGCGACGTAAGCACCATCTTAACCCCTCATCAGCGCCAAAGACCCGCCCCACTCCGCCTCCATTCATAGCCACCGGTAGCAGCAGGTTCTGAATCAATGACTCCAACAGCCAAACCAGACAGGCTGTAAACGGAGCGCGGTGAGCAGACCTAACACTGCATTCGAGCATTGCGACATGTAGGTCTCGATATCGCGTCTCCACTTGGGACTTATGTTATTGCTGATAGGGATAATGAAAGCTGAAGGTCATTTAAGGGTCAGGTGGACCATGGTTGTGGTTCTAATGGCTGGGATTGCATCATTTCCGGTGGTTCAAACTGCAGGTGAGTGAGCGATAATGCGGGCTGTTGAAGCTCTGTTTGTTATTGGTTTCACCATTGTAAATATAAAAGCAGCATTCTTTATTTTTCCATTGCGTGTAAAAATTAGGCTCAATATGCCTAACCATATGCTGGTTATAATCTCGAATAGATGTCCTACAGCTCATATACATGCTGTATGCATATTCTAATAGAAACCCGCGATTCAATGTGTAGATTTGGAAGCACTGAACCATGTCTTTTCACAATAGAGTCACGTGTGAACTCAGCATATTGCTGTATGCTAGAATCAATCGCTGACGGGATGGTGAATGCATGATTCTGAAATGCCGTTTAAATGCGCTTATCTATGACGCATATAACACTGCGCATCTATATAATATTATTGTAGCGCATGATGCTATAAATATTTACTCTAAAAAGGCAATATAAATTGTGATGATCGATGAAGGACTATCGGAAACATGAAATTAGGGCTCCGAAAATGTATTATAATTTTCTCTCAAAATATTTACTCAAGTGATTCTCCGATGTCTTCCATACAAAACGAACGACTGAGAAACGCAATAAATAATAATAGTTATAATAAATATACACGTATTCATTTATATACGCGCGCCCGCCCCAAGTTGGCTTTGCTCACATGCGCCTTGAAATTGCACAACAGTTAGAAAATGAAAATGATGAAAATGAAAAACATACCTGGTTAAAAGTACGATAATTAAGGAACGCTGAGTATATTATAAAATTATATATGTATATATACATAAAGAGTTGCACCATAACATTTTTTATGGTGCAACAAAACATTAGCCATATATATCAAAATGATATCACTCAACGGTATCACATTTCCTTACCATAATATCGAGTGTGTTATGTCACCACATGCTGGTTGCCATGCCAACGTCTTTGTTATGTCACGAGGGGCCGCAGTGCATCACAATGACGAGACGTCTTATTGGATCTAATTTTTCTGCACAATTTTCGTCCTTATCACCTCAGTCTGCGCTCATTCCTTTGGTGGTCTCATTCGTGAATAATTGAAAAGGACCAAGATTGACTGTGTTGTTCGCTGGGACAGCTGATGTCAAACCTTCGCGGCATCTCCTCGATTGTTATTTAAGCCCACTTCGATCCATCTGCATGAAATACTTGCTCGGGTGGAGAGAGGCATTAAGTTTTATCACCACACCATCGGCCATTCCAAACAACACCCCAGAGTTTTGCATGCAGGGCCATAAATTCAACATCATCCTTATCCTGAGTGCTCATATTTGGACAAATAACCTCTAATCGCGCACTTGCTCCTCAAAATGTGTTCTTTAATTCCTAGGCTTATTGGTATAGGGACTTGGGAAGTTTTTTCTTGAATATGTTTGAGGGGGAGAATCTGTGATTAATTCCTGCAGAACGTTTCAATGCCAGTTCAGAACTGCAATGCATCAATCTGAGGATGAAAACAGGATCTTGACACTCCTCTCATCCATCGATTTACTCCGGGCATTGTTCCTCGACAGCTGTGGATTCCGCCTTCATTCCGGGCGCTTCTTCCCTTGGGCCCACTGCGTGTCAGGCAAGTTTTTGGTGCCTAATCTCTCCAGCGAAGGCTGCGTTAAGTGGCAAATTGAAAGGCTTTGACATCCCGTTGAATGTACCTCTTGAAGAGTTCTGGTTGGACCGTTTGTCACGATCTACGTGACACTTACTGATGACTGATGTGGACTCTAGGGCTTTCATGCAGAAAGAAATCGCCTTCAGTTCAGAGTGTACATGTTGCTTCCCAGACATGGCGATTTTCTCACGCGCAACAACAATATCGGTGCCAGAGAAGCCAACGGACGTCAGTATGGGCTTTACTACACTCTTGTAATTACTGCACTCGTAGTATGCATAAAATGTTTCCCCAACCGAATATTGCCCAGCTACATCCACACCGGGACCACGTCGTGCATCTGTCGTTGGTTCTGTGTCAGCCGTAAAGTGCGGCTTTTGACCGCATCGTCAGCGGGCGTCGACCGAGCATCAAATTCGGAAGAAAGCCAGGATTGAGTGTCACTGCGGCGGGAAATTGCTCGTTCAGCCGCTCTTATGATTTACTCGCCAGCTATATTGCACTTTCGCTGGACTTATCCATTCTTGATCTCCTAATAGAGGCTGCACTCCATCCTTGCTTGCTTTATATCAGAGACGCAGCTGCCTTCTCTGCACACCCAATAACAGGCGTCTCTTTGGATCTTACGTGCTCCTTCTCCTCATAAGGATCTCTCCGTCTTCTGCACAATACTTCTGACACCATCAGCACACAAAGACTTAATTGTTACCAAAAGACAGAATCTCTCTTTGCTGCACGTGTCATGTCCTGACCCAATATCACTATTGCCGATGACATCCTCGAATACAACCCCCATCTACCAGTCTCACTGTGCTTGCCCTAATCATTCGTGACCAATTTCTCCAGGTTAGTGCCGAGGTCACCTGCTGGCCTGCCGATGCCACGTTGTTTGAGGTCACCATGCTTCTGTGATCGTCCGGGAGGATGTTTACCCTTAATTGATGGAGAACGTGACATTAACTGAACGAAATTGGGAGGCAAAATGATGGAGTGGCTTTATTCCGGTGTGTTGTCATAGTGAAATGGACTCCTCTGGTTCTCCATCGAAGATCATGTCTGCGCAAATTTCCCTGCTGGATCATTATTAGAAATGAACTCTCTTATAAAAAAGTCCCTGATCTTCCCATAACGAAGTCCATATAAATCTGAATAATTGTTGTGTTGTTGCTTCTATCAGATAACATATGATGTAAGGTCGACGTCGTGGATGTTTTGTATCAGAACCACATGGACTTTTAGATATAATGTCTGATCTCCCTGTTGTTCAAAATCAGGCTTCTCGGCAATCACTCTTGAGGTGACGACGTGAGGAAGGCGTTAGAGGCCGGCATTGGTCGAGTGACATTAAAAGCCTTCCCTTGTACTCTATTTGCCAGCGGCTGATCACGGATGAAAGCCAAACAATGATTTACTTTGATTGAAGTCAATTGACGTCATATGCGACGCTATTGTTCTCAACCCTCTGCCGTCGCTCTCGAAAGGAATTCTGCCGCGTTGCTCTTCCGAATTGATTTGATTTCCCGTGCTGCTTTTTATATCTCCTTTTTCACAGCTGATGTCACCGTCTCGAGTTATGATGTCGCATTCTTCTCTGACAAAAGAGAGTACCCGGAAGCTTGTCTGACAGATTTTTTTCCCCGTAATACTGGAGTCGTATTTTCATTAATTTGTTATTGTTTATTTCAGACCTCAATTCGACGGTAGACAACCAATTGAATACATCACCAGCCCCAGTTACAGTTCACAATGACGTCACAACCGAACCAGGTCAAATCAATTAAATTCACAACTATGTTAGCCTTTATTATGCATGCATGATGGGGTTTTACGGCTCCACCCAAACCATTCAGGTGATACGGCGCCAGAACAGAAGGCCCGGGACCGGGGTTTCCCCCTACTCTTATCGATAAATCCCAAGGGTTCTTTATCTTGCATACCAACATAGACAGTAGTACACAACGCCCGGCCTTGTTACTCAGTTGGGCAGCACTGCAGAGTTACCGAAGAATTTATTTCTCACCAAAGAGAAAATTATGATTAACAAGCATCCGTTTTCCAATTTCAGACAGCTACCTTTCCCACGAATTTGGTTACGCTGTCATACCTCGTGAACATCCAGACAGCTGGCAGGACGCGATGTACATTCTGCATCCAGATGACCCTCTACCCCACGATGGCTATGTGACAGAATGGAACATGTACGCAAACTATTCTGCAAATTTAACACTAGCCATCTTTCGTCACGATGAGCACAACAGCATCGTAGGAAGTCATTTACTCATAGGCTTCAACAACGTCACCGTAACCGGACCAGGCGTTCACAAGTTTCACATTTCTCCAGAACATCAAATCCGTTTCAAAGAAGGTGACCTGATTGGCATCTACTTCGAGGGCACCAACCCGATACCATTCACCAAGGGCCTTGATTCGGGGTGCAAGACTGGCACTATGTACATCCAGCAACCGTGCGACTTCAATGTGTGTCACACTTACGTCTTTCGACAGAAGCAAGATGGATGGAATCCGTGTCGGATATACTCAATTAGCGCTCATATTGTCAACGAAAGTGAGTATAGTTTAGTATTCTCTAACTCGAAGCCACTCGCAACTATTGCAGAATTAGCGATTAGTATTGCGTCATTATTGTACAAAACATTCGCACTGACTACGTGGTCAACAACACAGTAAATCAATTGACACCAATTAACCACAATCCATGGTTGGTGTAAAACACCGCAATATTACGGTGTTTAATTAACATTTACAGCAGCTAGCGTGCACAGTTCCAAGGCACGGTAATTGCAACTGCTCCAATACGGGCGAGAGCAGGGCGACCTCTTTGCCCTATAAAAGATGGATTCATGCTCGGAGATTTCTCTTTTCATTCGATATGAAATTGTTCCCTGGAGGCTCGAGCCATTAATCCGGTCTCGTGAGGACTCTGCTTTGAAAAATATTGCTCAGTTGCATCGTTCGTGATCCTCCTCGTGGGCCCATTGTGTCACCCCTTCCACGTCCCGTTATTTTCAGGCTCCCAAATTAGACGCCAAATGACCAAATCTCCACTGGACGAGGGCCAAACCGAGAACTCTTCTCAGCACGAGGCGGTCATCATTGAGCCGGATAGTTTTGGTGAGTATTTGGAGTTGTTGAATTTATTTACATCTCAATTGCTTGATTCAGAGGTGAAGGTGTTCCATGGAAGATCTGCAAACGAGGGCTTGGTGATGGTGAGACCCCCTAGAGGGCAGTGGGGCACCGTATGTGACGATGGCTGGGATGATGCTGATGCAACGGTCGTGTGCAGAGAGCTTGGCTTCCGAGGTATGTTCATTGTGGTTGCATTCCACGCATGCTTAACGGTATCTCAAAGCTGGCTATGCCCGGTTCTACCCATACTTTGGAAAGACCAACGCCTCGTTGCCCATTTACATTGATGACATGCAATGCGTTGGAACTGAACCCACTTTGTCATCGTGTCAGCGTCAAACGGGGTGGCGCCAACATAACTGCCAGCACGAAGAAGATGCCGGAGTCCAATGCATTGTCAATCAGGCTGACGGTAATGTTTATGTGCATTTACATTGAGATTAGCACATAGAGTATTGCTTTTACAGAGAAACAGCATTACTTCGGGTACCCAGCTGTGCCTCGATCACAGATTGATCGCTGGCAGCGTGGGGTTTATATTCCGCATCCTCATCAGCAGTTACCTTGGCGTAAGGGAACCATCAACAGCTGGCACTTTTTCTTACAGGGGGACCCTGGATCTAAGATTTCCATTACGCTGCAAGTGTGGAGACTCAAGGGTCAGCTAGCTTATATGCTGGTCGGTCAGACTATGCTGACGAAGCTGGACCAGGGTTTCCATGAGAAGTACTTGACCGGCAGGGAAGTTATCGATTTCGAAGCAGGCGATGTCATTGGCTTACAGTTCGATAGCATTAACCCAGTACCATACGACTTGAGACACAAGTCTTGCTCGAGTGATGAGAGAGTTTTATACTTAGTCCACAAAGACATGCACAATAATCCAACACTTCACGAGGGAGCAGTTTACGCCTTCCAAGAGAAGCCAGACACTTGGAAGGCGTGTCGGATGTATTCATTATTTGCACAATACACAGGAGAAGGTTGATATCAAGGTATATGATCCATTTGTGATAACTGAGCTGTCCTCTTTCAGCTTCCCAAGGGAACTTTGTATTCCATTGGTGGCACAGTCGATACAGAGTCATCGTGAACAAGGTGGACACTGCTTTCGGAGCAATTCACCGTTGTCAGCAGGAACTTGGCTCAACTGCTACTTTAGCTCGAATAACTCACGAAGACGAACTGCTCATGATCACCCGAGCACTTACAAGCTTGCAGTTGGACTTCAACCGCGCTATGTGGGTTGCAGGGTCACCCAGAGACTCCGGTTTAATCACAAAATGGGGAGAGTGTGAGCCTGGTCAGTAAACACGTTCCCTCTGACGCATATGAACTCTTGGTTTTCTCTATTTATAGCCCGAGGTAAAGAGTGCATTGTCTTGAAGAAGCAATTTGCAGCGGAAACATATTCAACAGACGAGTATTATATGTACGCAGAAAATTGCCACCAAGCACATTATTTTGTATGCGAATTGGAACACGAGGGTATGGTTTCAACAGCGATGCATGTAGTACACTTTCTATGTGTATAACTTGCAGCTCGGGAGAACCCCAATGATACGCCGGACTCTAAGATTTCCATGCAATCCAAGGAGCGACCATTGTCTCCTTTCACCACGCTATCTCCTGTAACAGTCATTAGATCACCAAGCAGAGGTACAGACCCATTATGCCACTTATATACCCTCTCATAATAGTGCTGTATAACACTGCTCTTGCAAATGGATTTCCCAACAGAAAACTGAGATCTCTATCTCATCTCGTTTTGTTTTCAGATTTGCACAGGGGTGTTGTAGCTGCTGTTGTCATGGTTACGCTCACGAGTGTGGTCATCTTATCTTTCGTGGGGCTTTTCTTGTACAGGTTGGTGGCGTCATTATTTTGACCATTGTTCATTGCGTTGTCTTGGATTTTGTAGGAGACGAAAACGAAGACAATTCTGCCCCAATGAAAATGATGAATCGACGGTGCGATTTGTCACACTGCATGACAAAGCTCCAATATGATCCTTCCGTGAATTTCATCAATATCCTGGCTCCCCATATCGCGTTCATATCAGGCATTGTTCAGTGGATGTTATTCAAGTACAGACATAAACATGTTTTCTACCTACGTACAGCACCGGAAGTGCTAAGAAGCCTGTACTTCCGGCAGTCCATTTGGGGAGAACAATACTGCCTTTTAAAACAGCCAACTCGCTCTTTTCTCTCGCTGGGACGATTTGTGTATAATTATTGATGATATCATATCCGGAATAGTTACAGCTGTATCAAGTACTTAGTAAAAATTGCTAGATAGGGGGTCTACTAGTTCACGACCAAATGCTTTCCAGATACAGTTTTGCTTTATTGGCCTCACGTACGATAATACCCTCAAGAATGGCATCGATTATACTGCTTGCACAATCAAAATTTGCGATATTATGTATTCGGACAATAATCTCTGAAGTTTATTGATATTAATAACGGTGCGTTTATTCTAGTCCATCGAAATCTTCGAGTAGAATAATTATGTTTAGATAAAAAAATTGAACGTATCATTTTAACGTTTTTATTTAGAATGTGTCATGAAATTTTTGTCTAAATAAATTATTTTTGCTAATACATGATTGTATGTAGATATTTTTCTTATCTTAACTCGCGTATTTTCTCTGCTATGAACTAATTAAATGCAATGAGATATACAGCATCAAAATAGCTGCAGCCTGATTGACCAAGACAAACGAGACAGAGTGTCACTGAGGAGCATCAAGAGACCGTGCTGGAGACGAGCTGACGAATGCCGATGGCAATGGAATCCACAAATCAAGCAGCTACAAACGACGTTTGGTCACGAAAGAGGTCGCTGCCCAGAGAGTGAGAGGAGCCTCACAAGTCACACTGCCACCAAAGATAAGGCTCTACATTGTGCCTGCATTGGCACATCCTCCAGGACCGATTGATCTACGCGCTCAGCAGAATGCTGCGACACGAATAGGAAATGTGCATTATCTGATTTCAACTTGGTTTAAAGAAGTCTGAGTTGCAGGGTATAAGGTTGTGTTCAGCACGTTCTATAGTCCCATAGCTTGAGACCAAATTGTGTCAGTTTGACCATTGTTTAACAGCTAGTAATTCCTGGAAAATAAACCATTGAGAGACCTAATACGGAGAACGGAGGTGTCTAAAACATCGAAATGCAATTCTAGACTTCTGTCTCTGACCCCATTGCACCACATGCTTCAGTTACACGCTCTAATCGAGCAAAGAAGTAAAGGTTCCAGTGTATGAACTGCAACGCAACTGCACATCGACGCCAATTCGCTACAGTGTATGCCTTCAAATGGAGCAGGGAGCCTTTGCAGTGGCAAAAAGGCCAAATTGTCTGCCTCATGTGGATTCCTCGCCAATCTTCTTTTCTCCAGCACACGTTTGACATTTCTCACAGCCGGCTCTGTAGTTGCACATTGAAGTTGACCGCACAAGAGATGTATACCATATTGGTAAGAGCTGCCAATAGTTCGTGGGAATCGCGGCACGATACGCAAAAAAATAAATGCTGTTTTATAATACGATGAACACCATTTGACAATCGTGGTCAATTGTGAAGTAAGATGCTCATCGGATTTTTTCCTATATATAGGAGACCTTCAGCCGAGCTCAACGGTCTACAAAAAGCAATGCATCATGAATCTAGAACGATGATTGCTTTCTTTCATCGTCCTGTCCCCAGTCTGTTAGATGTTGAAGCTGACAGGAAAGTGAAGCATCTGAGATATCGTCGTCAAGATTTCTATGACTCAAATTCAAACAAAAACCAAAGATAACTGCGCTGATATACTAAGTAGTTATTGCCGGTATACATGTATAATTATGTGTAGAGAAGAAGAGGGGAGACCCTGCACTTTGGGCGTTTTGCACAATGATTTAAGATCAAGGCAACCCAGGTATCTAAATTATATCTAGTATGGACTCGACATTTGGCTTCATACGCTAGGGCTGATCCACAGGCGTTCGGGATCAGACGTAGCATAGGGCTACATGCATATAAGAAAGGATACCACTAGTGAACACGCCGGCGTGTTGCCAATAGTCCAGTTTTAGTCAACACGCCCAAATTGAAACCTGGTTGACCGAGCTCCAGTCATGTTTCAGTGTATAATATAATACGATGAATGTATTATACAATGTATAATACGTATATAATACAAATAAAAATTACATTGGTGAATTTCAATTCAAAGAATCGACGCGACGTACGGCCATGGTATATACATTAGCGAGCACGTGCGCATTGTCTGTAATTTGTATGGCAAAAAGAAGTAGGCCAGCGCACAGCGCCATATACAGCGCTTCCTTGTACTGACTACTGGATACTGCAGTACCTCTTCTCGCGTCGCTTTCTATACTTTTGATATATTCTAAAAATAACAGACTTTCTTTGTGACATGACTCTGGGTTGTTACCATAATTATATGCTTTGTCTCAGCTTCCCAGTACGTCGATGAGTGCATACAAGAAGTAAGGCATGAAGGGAGACGTGAAAAATCACACATTAGTACATTACGCACGGGCGTGATGACTATTAGCGGTACTGATGAAAAAGCCGGGCGTGATGACTATTACCGTACTACGGAAAAGGCCGGGCGTGGCCAGCAATCACTTCGTATAAGAAAACATTGTTATCAATACTTACTTTGACACTTCGTCGAATTCCAAGTATAGCTCATTGAAACACACGGTGAACAATAACAATATATCAAAGATCAATCGAACCGTGCCGTTCTTCCGTTGACCAATGGGACGATCAATCGAACCGTGCCGTTCTTCCGTTGACCAAAATAATGGGACGATGGGCCGAATTCTACAGCCAGCCTTTCCAAATAATGACCGCCAATCGACGATGCGACTTCTTTGTATACGCATAGCTAACAAAACGCTGATTGAAGCACACGTCAAAGAATCAATCCTATAAGGGGATTTACAACAATCGCAGAATGGAACAATGTTCTTGGGTTTCGATGAGGGCGTTATGACTGTAGAATGAGTCTTATAGTTCCACAATCGGGGTGGATATTCATAATAACGTTATGATTTTCATTAAATTGATGGTTACTCGGTCGCTGCATGATCGAATGCTGCTACAACGTAGATCAATCAAGCACCCAGTCGCATATGATGTCAAAGGGTTGACCACGCAATGAGGAGAACATGCACGTGCAATGGGGTAATGGAAGATTCCTTTGCCCCGAGGAATATGAATGGCTTCGTGTTGTTCATGAGACTTGCCTCGAAGAGATAGAAATGAAGTGGATAGTTGTGTACTTGCTACAGGTGTCTTGGCGCAGTTTCGTATATAAACCCGTGTAGCAGATTTCTCCGTCATTACTCTCACTATGAAGATTGTAATTGCCGTTATTTGCATCTTGTCTCATTATACTGTTTTAGCGAAGCTCTATAAGTTGGGATTGTTGACACCATGGTCAGGCGAGTACGAGTTCACCGGGAAATCAAGTGTAGCTGCCGTCGACATGGCTATAGAACGAATTAATAAGGACCCCTACTACAACAGAAATGGAGAAATACAGTTGTCGTTAGTTGGTGAGAAGTATACGCCTAATTCAAATTTCTGTACTGTTCGATTTCAGTTTCGTCATCCGAGATACAAAATGCAACAGCAAGCAAGCGATTGGTCAGGCAACTGATTTATGGTTCAATGAAAGCGTTGATGCCTTTATAGGTCCTCCATGTTCAGTTTGTGAGCCGCAAGTTCCCCACAAATTCAAATTCCAATTAAAATATTTTCAGCCTGTCGAAGTGTCTCTGAGATTGCATCCTTTTTCCGCATCCCACAAATCTCTTGGGTTGCAACTGATCCGGATTTGAATGACAAAGAAACCTATTCCACGTTGGCCAGAACTCTTGGACCATTCAGCAAGCTGGGGGAATTTCTCTTAGAAGTGTTTTCACAATACAAATGGAAGCGAGTTGTTTTGCTCAGTTCTAACTACTTGTTATACTTAGATGCTGCGAAAGCCATTCGTAAAGTTTTTAACGAGAACAACCTCACAATCGCGTATGAATCAAAGTACGACAGGTTTCCACCAGATAACTACATTATTCGGACATTGCTTAAGACCAAATTGGAAGGCAGGAGTAAGTACAAACCTGCGGTATAAGGTATTACAACTTATTGCGTATTCATAGTCGTGGTGCTGATTTGTCCATTGGAGGACCGTCGACGCTTCATGCTGAAGGCTCATGACCTTGGAATGACCGAAGGAGAGTACGTCTTCTACACGATCGACATGCTTCCCGAAGAAAACATTCTGAATCCAGAGTCTGTCTGGAAAGGCAACGACGGGCGGGACATTGAGGCCCAGGAAGCCTTCAAAGCCGTCTTTCATGTGAGCATTTAGATCGATGGTTGGTGACTGTTACAATATATCACTGTAGGTTTCGTTGGCTGCATTGTCCAACGCGCGTGTCACTCGATTTCGACAAGAAGTAGGACAACGAATGAGATCACCGCCTTATAATGAACACGAAGTTCGCAATGTCAGTTTTTAATAGAGAACCAATGTCAACCAATACATAAATCATTAACTTATTCAAGGGTGACAAATATTCGCCCTTTCTTTATGATGCTGTCTTGATATACGTCATGGCGTTGAATGAGACATTAAACAAAGGTCTTGATCCAACTGATGGAATGAATGTTGTCAACAACCTCAGACAGAAGGTGTTAATAGGTAAGATAGTGGTCGAGGCATCACAGGTGATGACGAATCCGGAATATGCAGGTATCACTGGCAATTTAGTTCTGGATGATCTGGGAGATAGAGAACCGGATTATTGGATCTCAGACATGAATCCTTTTACTGGATCCTTTGTCAAGATTGCTGAAGTCCTGAACAAAGATTTGGGTGTCAGGGTAAATGATCATGTGACGAACAGCAAGCACAATTTCGGAGTTTCTTTCCAGGAGTTTAGGAAGAATATTCTTCCACCTGAATGGCCGAGTGGGGAAGTTGGGCATGAGTTTGCCCCACCGGACACCCCGGTGTGTGGCTTCCTAGGAGAGAAATGTGAAAAGGAGAAAGGTGATAATGAATATAGTGAATCGAACTTCCGTGTTTTCTAATTAAAGTTTACTTTATTCAGTTGCCACCTGGATCATCGTCACAACTGCTGTTAGCTCAGGTGCACTGGTCACTGCAGTTGTTATTCTAACAATATATTTATACAGGTAGGTATGGACACACCTTACATTGATTAATCTGCACACATAAACTATACACTATTATATGAAATCAATTCTGTGCAAAATGATTCTTCTTGGTTTTAAGATTTGGTTGATATCGACATTGCTGCCTTGATGAGTATATATGTAATGAATGCCAAGTATGGCGAAATTGACATGGCTACTGCATAGAAGAAAAGAAAATCTGTGAAATGTTCATGATATTCGATGTAGGCCTGCTCTCTCCGAAGACCACTATTATAAATGGGTTGCATATCTGATTTGGCATAAAAATCATTTATTATCTGAGTGTGCTCCGATTTCAGAAAGAACAAATTTGAGACTGATTTGCTGATACAGAGTTGGAAGATCAACAAAGACGAGATTGAAATGATCAATTACGTTCGTGGAACGGGATCAAAAGCAATAAGTTCAGCCACTATGGTATGCATTATCAGTCGGTCATGACTTTTGATTTTTACTGACCTCTACCTATTCAATTAGTCCAGCGCGAGTATGAACTCAGGTTCCACGATTAGTAAAGCAAAAACAGAAACGAAATCGTCACAGTTAAAGTCCATGGTGAGCTTTGGGTCGACTCAGCAGCAGCAAGTCTTTGCGGACTGCGGCTATTATCGGGGGCAAATGGTTGCTTTAAAGAAGATCAAGAAGGAACATATGCAGCTGTCCAGGGCTGTCCTGATGGAGTTCAAGGAGGTCAGCCATGTCAGAACCAGATCGCCATATTATATTAATTTGTCTTGAGTAGATCAAGGACATCGTTCATGATAACCTGAACACTTTCGTAGGCGCTGTGTTTGAGCCTCCAAACATTGAACTTGTGAGCAAGTATTGTCAGAAAGGGAGCCTACAGGTGATGAAATTTAACTCTCGAAGTAGAAAAAAAGGTCAATCTGGTTATGTCTGCTTAGGATATACTCATGAATGATGATATCAAGTTGGATGTTGGCTTCAAGAAATCATTCTTGACTGATATCGTGAAAGGCATGGACTACATTCACAAGAGTCATCTTCACTCGTATGGTAACTTGAAGACTTCCAATTGTTTGGTTGATGCTAGGTGGACAATTCAGGTGAGCAGCCAATATGCTACCTAGTTACATTTTCTGATATTCTGTCATAGCTGACTGACTATGGTTTGCCAAGTTTCCTTGCCGGGCAAAACATTAGCGAAGAAGGCTATGGACTGTATCGCCGTGAGTGACTTTCATGTAAACTAAATCACTTCAGAGCATTCTTGCGTGCAGGTAAACTTTGGACTGCACCTGAGATATTGCGGGAAAACTTTCCACCTGCCCGGGGAACTCAGAAGGGAGATGTTTACAGTTTTGCGGTTGTCATGTATGAAATTGTCAACCGTACTGAGCCGTATTGCTTTGATACAATGACTCCGAGAGGTTTGTTAACACATTATGTAATATGCTATAACTATATTTTTGTGCGCTTCAGATGTGGTGAATCGAGTGCGCAATGGTGAAAGCATTCCATTCCGGCCAACTCTTCCGTCAAGTTGTGATTTAGGAAACAAAGCTCTAAGCCTCATCAAAGACTGTTGGGTTGAGAAGCCTGAAGATCGTCCTAGTTTCCCACAAATAAGATCCACATTAAGAAAATTGATCGGCAAAGAGTAAGCAAATCAGTCAAAATTCCTTGGAAATGTTTTAAAATGTCTTTATAAGGGTCAGTATTCTGGACAACATTCTGGGAATGATGGAGAAATATGCATACAACTTGGAAGAGATTGTCGAAGAGAGGACACTGGAGCTGGTGGAGGAGAAGAAGAAAACTGACAGGCTACTCTACAAGATGCTACCATCGTATGTTGGGCACTCAATATCCATTGCATGATCAATGTTTAATTCCCTTCAGGAGTGTGGCAGATCAACTCAAATCAGGAAAACCAGTGAAGCCTGAGAACTATGCCAACAGCACAATTTATTTTTCTGATATCGTTGGTTTCACAACCATATCATGTGATAGCAGTCCAATGCAGGCAAATTTAACTAGTAAAAGTCGCTTGCAAAACATAAATTCTGTAATTGACAGATTGTTGACTTTTTGAATGATCTCTACACCTGTTTTGATGCCATAATATCTTGTCATGACGTCTATAAGGTGAGCTCTAACATTTGGAAATCATAGCGTATAATATTGCTTAGGTCGAGACCATTGGCGACGCGTACATGGTTGTCAGTGGGGTCCCAGTGATCAATGGAAACCGGCACTACGCTGAAATCGCAAATGTGTCGCTCGATCTACTCAGCACAGTGACCAATTTTAGAATAAAGCATCGACCCACCCAACAGCTTCAGTTACGAATCGGTGAATCACTCGTGTGTATCATCTGTACAGTATACCAAGGTCTCGATGCTATTTCAGGCCTTCATTCTGGTCCAGTCGTTGCTGGTGTAGTTGGGTTGACCATGCCGCGATACTGTTTGTTTGGCGACACTGTTACAAAAGCTTCTGTTATGGAGTCGAATGGAAAACGTTTGTGCAATCGTTATTTGTAAACACCAAGAATGTGAAATATTTATCGTACAGCGCTTAGGATTCATCTGAGTGAGGAGTGCTACCAAGGCCTTGAAGCCATAGGCGGCTATGAAATCACTCCAAGGGGCGAGATTAACATCAAGGTGAAATAAAATGCGGTTGCCCATTGCCTTCTATAGATCCATAAAAATACCCAGGGTAAAGGATTCATGCCGACATATTGGCTACACGGCAAGAAGGGCTTCACCAAGGCTCTTCCGTCATTTGTGTAAGTAATTTGAATATTCACGAGTGATAAGCACTGAATCTTCGTGCATTGGTATGTTGCAGAGATTGTGCAGACATGAACCACCAATAGGATCTGTTCATCGGATTCGATTTGGGTAGAAGGCATCGCTGAGTCGAAGCGTAAACTTCGGGATCTGTCCCCGACCTCTCCCCAAGGGCAAATACTATTGTGTATGGTGCACATGCAAACACAATATTGTCACTCATTAATTTATCTAGATTTCGTTAGTATATTGTAACACCATTGTTTCATCGCAATAAACATATACCACAAGATTTCATCTCCTCATCTCCTGAAGTTTTAAGAACTAACGATAACTTTAACTTAAACCTAATTTATAAAACGTGTCTGGTTATACAAATGTACAGATAGAGTATTTTGGGGAAAACTAGTGGACGTCTATTAGAAAGAGTAATAAGAAACTGATTTAGAGCCGTGCTTAGTCATTATGTCAATCTATAAAAAACAAGAAAAGAAGCAATGTCATTTATGCTATTATTTCATACATCAAGTGGATATCTCCAGACCGACTGATAATGGCGGAGCAACTTAAAAAGAACCTTTGACTAAACGGTTCCAATGTGTGAGGAAAGAACCAAATGTGGCACACATTTAGAGAAAAGTTTTTAACCACAAAAAAGACTAGATATATAAATGTTGGGTCATCTTCATCTGGACAGCCATTATGTAATGAATAAAAGAGGTCAATATTTTATCACGTCTTTGTTATCACGTCTTTGTTATCACGTCTTGGAGTGAGTGAGTGAGTGAGCGAGTCAGCGAGTCAGCGAGTCAGTCATTCAGTCAGTCAGCCAGCCAGTCAGCCAGCCAGCCACCCAGCCACCCAGCCACCCAGCTACCCAGCCA
>KB308863.1:117040-131608 GCA_000328365.1 Capitella teleta | reverse complement strand
ATATATATATATATATATATATATATATATATATATATATATATATATATATATATATATATATATATATATATATATGTATGTATTTATAATATGTTAAGCATGTGTACGTGGATAGTAAATATAACCACACCTCTTCTTGTTCCAACCACACCCACTC
The DNA here is from genome assembly GCA_000328365.1 of Capitella teleta. Lineage (NCBI taxonomy): Eukaryota > Metazoa > Annelida > Polychaeta > Capitellidae > Capitella > Capitella teleta. The sequence goes on along the minus strand of KB308863.1, from coordinate 131,448 downwards.
TTGTTCCTCGTGCTAATTACTGCAATGATCGTACCGTAGATGTCTCTATGAGATTCACCGTATGGGTGTAGGCCTACACCTCATAATTAATGGCCTTTAAGGGTGTAAATTAACGAGGAAACGGGTCGTTAAGCAATAATGGATCCCATAGGGAATTTATTAGAAATTAGCAGAGCATAGTCAGCATATATGGTAAGTTTTTTGCATTTACTCCGTGTAAACCCATGTAATCATTGAGGTAGTACTGCAGGCGTCATATCAGTATAAGAAAGTAGTCGCAATAGTCTCCTGAATAAGAATTCCGGCGAATCTTGTTATGATGGTGTTTAGTTCTCTAAAGTGTAAATATTCATATAACCCTAGCCATGCTTATGCTATAACATTAATATTATAGCTATGGAAGGTAGTCCTACAGCCCTGCCGTGATTACTATAGTCTTAGATAAATTCCAAGAAATTACTCTCTCAAGTATTAGGATTACCTTACGTATTTCGTGAGACAATTCAATGATCACACCTTTTATTTAGATGAAGAATGCGTGCAGTTGGCGACCTCATCCAACAATAGGACGTTCATTCCATATGAGATGACATCGACGTGTGACGAAGTTGCACTTCGGCGCGTGAGCATGCTGGTTTAACGAACGACATTTTACGTGATGCATATAATAGGTATTTAAAGGAATTAATAAAAGGAAAGATACGGCCGTCATAATAGCAACAAGAAAGTCATGCATACGACCGATTCTACAATTGGTAAGTAAACACAATAATCACATTCCATGGCAATGTCCATTGTCCATTTCAGATAAATGAAATAGATGAGCAGCTAGACCAGCATGAATTCTTCACGCTTGCGTACAAATGGATACTTATAACGGACAAGATGGACACAATATCCATTGAGGCATTCTCTGCCAGAGTCATTCACTTATCTTTCATCGTCTGCCGCTCGGTACGGTTTCATTATATAGGTATAAGTCACGATGTAACTAAAACAGCTCATTTCACTTCAGCAAAGTCAAATACCATTACTGCGGTCTGTAATCTGGTCACACCGTCGAAGAGAAGTTGTTGATCTGAACTGGCCTCCAAAGAATCTCGATGCACTTTTCCCGGCTAAAAGATTCGGTTTGAACGGCATTCAGCTGACTGTAGCGGTGAAAGCGGTGAGACTTTGGTACTCATCGTAAACTCTGGTTTAATTCTGCTGTTAAAGTGGCCGCCTTTTGTGTTTGAATATGTCATCAACGGCAAGACAAGATACGGAGGAATGGCAATTGAAATTATGGACCACATGGCAGAAGCCTTGAATTTCACGTACGTCAATTTATGTCACTGAATGAAGTATACATGGTGTGTGTGTGTGTGTGTGTGTGTGTGTGTGTGTGTGTGTGTGTGTGTGTGTGTGTGTGTGTGTGTGTGTGTACAAACAGATATCAGACAGCCACTCCTGCTGATACGCTATGGGGGAATGTTCTTCCAGATGGCTCCTGGACTGGACTGATTGGGCAACTTCAAAGGAAGGTGGGTGGGGAGAATTTATGAATGTACTGAAATTCCATCTGTTTATCCCCGTATAGGAAGTAGACATGGCATGCGCTGCCCTGTCAGCAAGCTACGAGCGATCAAAGGTCATGACCTTCACCATGTTGCCATATTTCGTTGAATACATGGCATTCTTGTACAAGAAACCGAATCCAGGAGCGACCCTTTTCGGCAACTTCTTTGGCCCTTTGAGGACAAATGTCTGGATCAGCGTCATCTCAGCCACAGTACTAGTTGCTCTTGTGCTCAGGATAACTGGGAATTCCGATAGACAGCATTTGTTTGACCCTATGTTTTTCTGCTTCGGGATTCTCCTTCAGCGAAGTAAAACAAATCTAGCCTAATTGTTCACCAGCCCCCGCCCCCCATTAATTGTGATCTATATGCAGGCCTCGCACTTACCCCCACAACGGCTCCAACTCGTATGGTGTTCATCAGTTGGTGCCTCTTTTCGCTGGCTCTGGTTGCTGTGTACAGTGCTAATCTAACCGCTTCCCTCGCCTCCTCCCATCTGGTGGCTCCCCTGAAGACATTCGATGACCTTTCTGTACAGACAGAATACAAGATGGGTTTCATCGGAGGTGGGAGTAAACTCTATCTGTTTAATGTAAGCGTTGCATTTTAACGAATCTGCTTAACTACAAATACAGATCATATATTTCCAATATCCCACAGAATTCAGAATCACCTGAACCATATGCAACTATTGGCAAGAGGATAATGGAAGAGTACAAGAATGACAAAACGCTGCTCAGTCGGGATTATGCATCACACTTTGAACGAACTCAGAGGGGTGGTTATGTGTTCATTTCAGATCTTTCATACCTGAAACCAAACGAAAGTTGTGAGGTGACCATGCAGACTTCCAATGAACAATTCCAGGACCCTCTCAACTTCGGAACTCGTAAAAACTCAGCCTTGACGCCATTGATTGATAGGATGTAAGTGACGATATACTTCTTTGAAAACAATAAAAAAAAAAAATTTTTTTTTGGCATCAATAAGTGAGGAATAAAACAAAAATTCCCTCTCTGTATTATCATTATATGAATGAAGCCTATGGTTTGCAGATTGGAATCGCGCAAAATTAAAACCCGATTAGGCATGTCTTCAGTCAGCCTGGTTACTAAAAATAGCAGATGTCGCGTTAAAGAAGTTAACTAAAAGCTGTCTAAAAGGTGAAATTAATATATCTATTTCGATTTACGTCCCCTTTGAAAGCAGAATCACAACGCTAAGTCTTGTTGATTCGGATTACTGACCACTTTTTATTGTCGTCGTTGCAGTCAATGAGACCGAACCTCTTGCCCAGATAAGCGTGGATTTATGCGTAGGTCAACACGATTATAATCGATTGCTTTGAATTCATGAGGTCTCTACTAACTGTAACTTACGCGTAAGAATACAGTCTTCTATATCTACGCAAATCTCACGTGTTGTGTTTATATACTTATCTGCTTACTTTGCCTATTATTATATCTGCATCACTAGAAAAATAAACAGAACATGTATTCCAGACGTGCAGTTCGTCAATTATAATAATGTGTTCGTGGAATCATCAGTCACTTTTACCAACACTTCAGATTAATCGCATATTAGGCCTAAAATTATATTGCTTTGGCTCAGTGCATGATATGTTATAGTTGTATCGTACGACTATTAGTTAATTACATGTAAGAGTTTTGGGAAACTAGGTTCAATGGTGATGGTAGAGCAAGTATTAAGATACAAACGCATGGGGAAAGGTTAATATAAAGCATAGTTTATAAATGAATTAAATATATGTAATTGATGATTTAATATTTAATTAAATAGGGTTAGTGTTGGGAGTCTACCGATTTACTTACCCCGCGAGAGCCTATGAGGGAGATAAAGAGAGTCAGTCGGAGAGGAGCTCCTAACCGACCAGCGTAAGAGATAGAAGAGAGCGGAAGAAGAGAGATGAACGCTGCCCTCGTTTTTATAGAGGCTCGCACGGGCGTTGCGTAACCAGCGCATGCTGGATTACGTGATCGGTAGACTGCCACAACAGATCCCTCAAACGAACTTTCAATAATGCAATATGTAATTGTTCCAGAATGATGCTGATGGCTGAAACGGGGCTGTTGCGCCGGATTCAAAACAGGTATTATGAACAGCGAAATGAAGCCGCGAGTTGCGACCAGTTCACGCATCAAGGATCCGTCAAAATGGATCTGGAGTCCGTGACAGGAATTATGTTTCTTTTTGTGTCTTCGCTGTGTGTCGCCACGTTGGTGCTCGTCATGGAAATGATTTACGAAGCACACGAGAAGGAACTCAAAGACAGGAAGGCCAATTGATGTCACAGGGTACATTTGCAGGATTTCAGGGTCAATTTATTTCAACAAAGAGGAACAAAAAACACACACAAAAACATTTATTACGTTAATTTGTTCATTATGAACTATATAAATGACCAAAAGAGGGTCATCAAAATTAATGATCATAAATGAATTCAAATGATATTCCGCGCAAAGACTTCAGTACTAGTACAGTAAAAGCTCATTACAACGACACTCATTACACTGACAAATTCACTTATCGACAGCGTTTTGGTCGAAACCGATCTGCCACAATGTTAAAAGCCCGATACACTGACAAAATTCACTGTTCCGACACTGACAGGCAAAACGCCAAACAAATGTGCCTTTAACATTGAAATCTAACTCATTACAACGACAGGCCGTCGCCTTGAGGTCGCTCATGTTCAATGATCCGCAACTGTCTCCGATGTTCACTGACCCACGACGGACGACTCACATAAATTAAAGTTCTGATGTTGTCGACATGTTATTGTTGTAATGTTTGCCTAAGCCTTGGTAAAAATATCAAAGATTTAATTCAATGGTTTGTTGGTAAACTGCTCAGACGAATGGATTAAAGCTATGAACGCCGACGCTGAACACAGAGAGTGAAATGCACATCTCCCGCTCAATTAAAGCAACGGATAGGTAGCGGTCGCCTTTGTCGGCTTTCAAAGCGTTATTTTTTGTTTTGGTTACAAAAGATAAAAAGTCCTTTGATCGTTGCCGATGATCGGAAAAATACTCTATGAATATTCAATGAACTCCGGCGACAGAGCAAGCGCTCGAGGTGTGAATTCACAGCTTTTGCTTATGAAAGAATAATGTTTGATTTCTTCAAGAAATAAATATGTAAGGCCTAAACTATCCTTCAAATCCATAAAATTGTTCTTTCTTGTAACAACACAGTATGCATGCTAGGTAACACTACATACAGTAAACCAATAGGCATTATGGAGGGACCATCATGAGTTCATGACGGTCAGTCGGTGCTTTATGGGCCAAATTCACTACACTGACAAATTCGTTACAACGACCGATTTGCCTGAAACCAAACATGTCGTTGTAACGAGCTTTTACTGTATATAAAAGCGCAGGGCCTACATATGTGTAACTGTGGCTACATGCAACCATAATTCCGTATACGAATTATTTAAGTTGCAATTTCTGGGCCCGACGCCAAATTAACCGCTCGCCACTTTCATTAATAGAAGATTTGAGTTTCCGAAATTCGGTTTATTCAGTTTATACCACGTACTTCCTTCGTTGAGTTGCTAATAAAACTTACAATTCACGTTCATCGCAAATTGTTCCTCGAACAGCGGGATTGCATAAACACAATTGATTGAAGCAGCGAAGCAGAATTACTATCAAGGCCTCATCAACGGATGCCAGAATTCTAAACAACTCTTCGGAGTGGCCGATAAGCTCCTCGGCAGGGAAACCGAGCCTGTCCTTCCCACCAGTCTTCCCATGGAACTGTTATCCCAACGTTTCAATGACTTTTTCATTGAAAATGTCACAAAACTCAGGGAATCCATCGTCCTCAGCGAGGATCCCACACCAAGAGTACCGGATGCACTGAGCACCATGGCTGATTTCACATTGGTGGATGAGAACCACGTGTCCGTGTTGCTGGCAGCCTTTCCAGTGAAGACGTGTGACCTCGATCCAATGCCGACTGAACTGATCAAGTTAGGAGCAGAGCTCATTCTAATCATTACCCGCATTATAAATCTATCGCTCTCATCTGGTGTCTTCCCAACGCCATGCAAAGAATCCTTAATCCGCCCATTATTGAAAAAGCCCAAGCTCGAACCTGAAGACATGGGTAACTATCGACCCATCGCCAACCTGAGTTTGATCTCTAAGCTTATCGAAAAAGTGGTCGCTTCCCAACTCAACAAATATCTCTCGAACAATAATCTCCTTGAAGTCACCAATCTGCCTACCGCCCGGGTCATAGTACAGAAACCGCTCTGATCCACGTTTTCGACAGAGTCATCCATGAATTGGGAAGTGGAAATGTGGTCCTGTTTGTCATGATCGACCTATCAGCTGCTTTCGACACAGTCGATCTCGCAATTTTGCTACAAACCCTCAACCGTCTCGGCATCATGGGCACCGCAGCTGCACGGTTCACTTCATACCTACAACAGCGTCAAGGCAGCCAGCGCAAAATCACGCGTAGCGTTATTTATAGACAAGCATGGTTAAATATTTCTTATAACCATATCCGACCCGTCCTTATTTATCTTCCACTCAACCCATGAATTTCCGAGAAAGGCTATTCTACTATCGATTTTGAACATACGTTATGACCATCTTGCGTTTTCCGAAAATGCGTTATGATATTTAGGATAAATCTCTTGCGTTTACGATCATGGTCATTAATTACCGATTTAATCAACCAAATGTTTATCAAAAAGGTTGCAAATGAAAAGTTTAACACTTGAAGAAACAGTTCATGATAATTTCAAAGAAATAAAATCGAAGAATAAAAAACTAGGGGTGATAAAACCCCAATTATTTTATGATTTTTTTATTACTAGAGATAGAGTAATTATGAGATGGATCAATGAAAGAAAGGTGTCAATGTCATCAGCTCCATGCCATGAGATGGAATGAATACCAACTGCTTCAAAATTCCAGTGAAGAACCAGCTCAGTCCAGTTCTTAGCTTTTCTCCTATACCCACCATGGTCCGTGGCAACTCGAAGCCTATAATTTCACTAATATGAGATGGATCAATGAAAAAAAAGATGTCAATGTCATCAGCTCCATGCCATGAGATGGAATGAATACCAACTGCTTCAAAATTTCAGTGAAGAACCAGCTCAGTCTAGTTCTTAGCTTTTCTTTTATACCCACCATGGTCCGTGGCAACTCGAAGCCTATAATTTCACTAATATGAGATGGATCAATGAAAGAAAGGTGTCAATGTCATCAACTCCATGTCATGAGATGGAAATAAACACCAACTGCTCCAAAATGTCAGTGCAGGATTAGACCCGTCCAGTTCTTAGCTTTTCTCCTATACCCACCTTGTTCCGTGGTAACTCGAAGCCTATAATTTCACTAATATGAGATGAATCAATGAAAGAAAAGTGTCAATGACATCAGCTCCATGTCATGAGATGGAAATAAACACCAACTGCTCCAAAATTTCAGTGCAGGATTAGACCCGTCCAGTTCTTCTCGTATGGCTTTTCTCCTATACCCACCATGGTCCGTGGTAACTCGAAGCCTATAATTTCACTAATATGAGATTGAATGAATGAATGAAACAAAAGGGGTATTATCACACATATTGTTTTATTCCACATCATGAAAACACAAGTTTTGTATAGTCATCAATGTGTTCTCTGTCTCCGTCGAGAGGATCTGTCAATAGCAGAGAACATTTTATCAAAATGCATTGATAAAGATGAAATGAACTGTGTAAATAGTATATATATGAAGGCTTAAATTGTTTCAAGAATTAATGTATGGATATAATTGTATGAAAAGAAAACAAGAAGCAAAAAGCAAAAGATGAAGAATAAATATATGCACGCCAAAATACATATTCTACAATACCAAACAATAGTGGATATGTTTCTGTCCTTCAGTAAGGGGTTTGGTTTGTATAATGTCATCCTCAACTAATATGAAATAAGCCTTTTATATGATGCTTTGAATGCATTATTGTATTGTACTAATAAATTCAAAATGTACCTGATTCCTCAAACAAGCAGTTTGACAAAAAAAGTCTTCCCTTCATGGGTGGCAGCAATGAGGGAGCAGCCTTGAATATTCTTGAAAAAAACTGAAGAGAGATTAAATGAAGATTGTTCAAAGCAATTATCTCAAGTCACCTGGAGCGTGAAAATCCCGCAATTGCACTGGCGCCCGTATCATCCGATCGGATTGGGTGGAGCCGTAAAACGCCATCACTCACTCACTCACCCGCAATTGCAGGCATCTGCTTGTCGTGCCTTGTTGGCACGACAAGCTGGCGTAATATTGCAATATTGAATCTTCTATGCCCCCCCCCCCCCCGTGCATCCATGAAGCTGAGAACTTCTGTAAACAATGCCCCAAAATAAATGTATGCAATCAGGTATTGAAATCCACTTATAATAAGAACTTTTCAAGTTTGATAATTATTATTTCGCCTTTGTTTTCTCCAATTATCAATCAATAGTGGATATGTTTCTGTCCTTCAGTAAGAGGTTTGGATGCCACGATGCACTAGCTGCATCGGTTTTTGACCCTTTTCATGGCCTAGATGTAAGTGAGGCCCCTCCATTTAGTGATGTTGGATTCCAATATTGTTATTGGTACCCTCCTGGCATCTATATTTCCATTTTTAATCCGAAATTTTATGCATACTGGGCTGAAACCTTACAGACAGAAAAAGTTGAACAGAGCACAAACAAAAACAGAACAGCAACACAAAATCATTTGCAACAGAATAGAACTGAACAGAATAAGCAAGAACAAACAAAATGAACAAAGGTTGATCATGCACTGAAAATCTCCACCTCCAATTGCGCTCAATTTGAGCCATTATATTGGCTTTCTCGCCAAAGGGATCATAGTATAGAATTGCAAATTGATGATCTGCAAATGAAACACAATCCCATGACATCATGTGCTTTTTGTGAATGAATGAAACATATTTTAAAACATGGGAGCTGAGCAACAGTTTGAGAGACTGCTGAAAATCAATGATACTTAGTAGTTAGTCATGGCCTAGCAGTAAAATTTTATGAATATCAAATGCTGATATTTCGGGTGGAAAATATTCCAACTCCCACTCTCCAGAACAAAGTTAAAACAAACATAATATTATATGCAATTATGAATACGGACCAGTCCAGTCCAATGATTTCCATGCTGATGGTAAGTCCCAGCAATGGAATCATTCTCGGTAAAATCAGTCTGCGAATTAGAAAATTAGAACAACACAACTCAGATTTCGTCCAAGTACCTTTGTCAAGAGATCCACCATGCCATTCAGGATGGCAGTCATTGTTTGTTGTGGCGGAAACAAACAGGGGAGTTCAACCACACTCATATAAAAGTTCTGGGAAAAACACAGGCGTCAGAGCTTCTCGGATTCAATAACACGAATGAATTTATTTCAGTACCACGCCTCTAAACAACATGCACATAATAATGAGGGGGCGGGGCCAACAGCTCCCTGACCTTTGCACATTCCACAACATACACTCCCCTGATATCCCGGTAAACTACCCAACCACCATAAATCGTCATCACATCAACAGAGTCACATTACACAAAATGAAAACAAAGAATAAACTGCAAACAAATTATACAAATACAAAACAGTGTACGCAGACACAGATACATGTAATCATCACAAAGAAAAAATAGAAGAATAATCATTAGTTATTAACAACTAACTAACAAGCATGCAACAGGGCATAAGAAATACGTGGCAGCAGCATGCAACACTCCACGGCACGGCTAATCAATTACGTTTTACAAGTTGAGCCTCTCTGGGGTCTTGATCTGGCGACCGAGGCGGGTCACAGAATGATTATTACCAGGTGTGGCAGATGGCTCTACACGATAACAACATTCCAAGTGATGCAGTCGTTGTACTGGTCTCACCATCACCCCCGACGAAGTGCCGAGCTTCACCGCCCTAACCACGCCATCCTTCCCAGGCAGTAATTCTTCCACAACCCCCATAGGCCATTGCAGTTTTCGTTGACCATCGTCACGAATGAGGACTACTGAGCCAATTTCGAGCACCCCACGCTCTCTGCTCTTAGCAACGACCGCCGGCAAAGATCTTAGATAGCTGTCACGCCATTTGTTCCAAAACATCTTCATCCTGGCCCTCCTCAATTTCTCCCGATTCTCTAGTTGTTCAGCATCAACTTCGACATCGTCTAACACGTCAGCTGGAAAACCAGCGGTTCTCCCAATGAGGAAATGCGATGGAGTCAACGGAGAACTTGCGTCCACGGCATCCCCTACAAAGGTTAACGGACGAGAATTGACGCAAGCCTCAATTTCATGCAGAACGGTCTCCAACTCTGTCTTTTTCAAACACCGGACGCCTATCGATTTACGGAGAGCCGATTTTACGGTTCTGACCATTCTCTCCCACCATCCACCCCACCACGGGGCTCTCGGAGCAATAAATTTCCATTCAGGGCCCTCATTCAGGGCCCTCATCGACAGCAGCTCCTTTGACGCCCTGACGAATCCCTTTGCGTTGTCTGAGTGAATGACGCCAGGCATATGTCTCTGCGAGAAGCAAATCGTCGCATTGCCATGAGAGTGTCGCACGTCGTCATGGATTCGACCAACTCCAAATGTACCGCGCGTGTCATGGCACATGTAAACAACAGAAAGTAAAACTTCTTTCCATGATAATCGACGCAAAGCAAGGGACCCGCGTGATCTATTCCGACCACAGCAAAGGGAGGGGATTGTTTTACTCGATCAGCTGGCAGCGGGGCCGTTTCTTGATTGCACGGCAACGAATCATGTCTCAAACAGGCAGTGCACTCTCCCTTCACCCTTTTCGCCAACCTACGTAACCCGATGATCCAATACTTTGACCGCAAAACACCTATCATGGTCTCGACCCCAGCATGTTTCAACAAATGATACTCAGCACGAACAATCAGCAGGCTGCAATGCGACCTGGGAAGAATTATCGGGTGCTTCTCATCGTATGATAAGTCTGACCTCTGTAAGCGACCCTTCATTCTCAAGAGGCCGTCATTATCCTTTTTCGGATTCAATTTGAATAAAGGAGAACCCTTATGTAAGCCTTGACCACGTAGCAGCATCTCATACTCGGCGCTGAAGCATTGCTTCTGCTCTTCCTTGAGTAAGATCACCTTTGCTGCAGCCACCTCTTCCCTTGACAAATCACCTGATAAATCGCGTTTCACGACAGGAGCTCGAACATTTCTCACAAATTCCATCACCCAAGCAACAACGCGCACAGCTTTCGAGAATGTTCCCCAACGCTCAACAGGGAAAATTTCAAGCGCGTGGTGTGTAACCAGGGCCACATCAGAGGCGCGTGCTTCGTCAGCACAAAGCTCTATATCAGTCTCAGAGGGGGGTATAGGATCAGCACGCGGGAGACGCGTCTGCAGCCATCGAGGCCCCTCCCACCACAGCTCCGAGTTCACAAGGCGACCAACAGAGCAACCGCGGGTCAAGAGGTCAGCGGGGTTGTCGGCTTCAGGTGTGTGCGCCCATCTGCCATTGGGTTCTGGCGCGGATGACCGGTCGTACCTTTGTTGAAAGACTGTCCTCTTTGACCACAGATCTATGAGGGAGGTAAAACACCGGTCTGTCCGTTGGCGCAATTTCATTATCGGGCACTTCTTCGATAACGCCTTTCAACTCCATTTCTCGCCGTGCATTATCGTAGCGAATTTGCAGATCGCCTTTCTGCGTCAATTTCCGATCCAGAGACTTCAATCGGAGTTCTGCGTGAGCTCGGTTTTCACGAAGCTTGGATTTGTCCTTCCACACCAACTCAACCTGGTACCTGCCAATGTCTTTCTTGAAAGACACTTTGTTCTTGAAATCAGATACCTGACACATCTGTTCTGCATCATCAGAAGCAACGATTCCTACGGCCTCCAAATCCCACATCTGCCGGACATTATCGTCGGAGACACACTCCAGAAGGCGATCACTTTCACCAGAGCCAGAAGAGAACAACGCAGTCGCTTCTAAGGCAATCGGCTGAACATGGGAATAACCGGACACCACCCATCCAAACACGCTCTCTTGTATCACAAAACCCTGTGACAGCCTAATAGCAGACCCCTTCATGAGGTTCCAATAATTGTCCATGCTAATCAACATGTCTATTTTAACAGACCCTGGTCTGTGGTGATCATACTGTTAAGATTACGTGGATGCTTCTAACTACTTCACACGATGTTTCATTATAGCATATGTAATTATGATTATATAAATTCTACCTACGCATGTATAGACAGACCTTCGAGCAGAGCGTGCACGGGATTGCTTCCATCTCTCCAGAGGCAATCAGCGAATACTGACCGAGAGGTCAGAAGACCAAGATGCAATTAGCGAATACTGGCGGTCAGAAGTTCGCAGAGAACAAAGAACCGGAGAGCAAACGCATCCATCACTGTCAGATAGCAAATACTTGGAAGGCACCGATCTACTGCATTTTCTATTAGAAACACAGGCTGCCCCACATCCATGGTTCTAGTATATAACACACCTACATCTTCACATCTCTACACATTCTCTCTCTCACACGTGCCCACTCGTCCCGTACGAACCACACACAAGCTACTCCTTTCGGAACTCTATTATTTGTGACACCCTCTTTAGAATATTTTATTGAAGGTAAATTAAAGCCAATATGAAGTGATTGGTTGAGTCTTCGTTATTACGAGCTTAGAGCTTACCATCCAACTAGTACATAAATGACGTAGCTCTGGAGTCACTACGTCACATACGCCAATTGATAACCCCGAAGGTTATCCAAAACATTACTCGGCACACGGGGCCGGCGGAGCGGAGCGCAAATCACAGGCACCTCAACGGCGCGAATGCAGGCTGTCTGCATCGAGGAATTCGCGAGTGAGCGGCACGGCACGCTGTAGACATCGCGGAGTACTGAGGGCGACGATTTACCCCCAAATGCGGTAAAACCGCTGTAATGCTGGCCGACGACGGTCAGACCAACACGTTTAGCAAAAGCAGCAGCCGATTGTGTTGTCCTCCACATTTACATGGTCTGAAGGAACACTCCTCTCGAGTATGTCCGTTCTTCAGGCAAGGAAACAAAGTCCTTTATCACGAACAAGTTGTTGTCGAACATCAACGCGGCCTTCAGCAGCAAGTCGCACTTCCACGTGAAATGTCCTGGTTTGCTGCACACGTGACAGACATCGGATGCAGTTGATTGTAGGGCGGCAGCGGATCCACTACGTGCAGCTGCGTCGGCGTCATGTCTGGGTCGTCGTTTCTCATCTTCTTCGGTGAAAGTGTTCGAGCGCTCTCTGCGCTCTATCTCGCGGGAGAGGAACTTCATGAGGAACTCCAAGTCATCCTCATGACCATCTCCTTCTCTCGCCCAATCGAGGCGAATATCGGCAGGAAGCCGGGTCAGGAGGACTGGGGTTAACACAACTCCATAATCCGTCCGGTGACTTGGACGGCCTCCAAGCACCTTACGTGCTTTTGCAGGTCATCATGCAGACGCCACAAGGAAGCAGGGGTTTGCTTTCCGGTTGGAGCCGGAGTGTTCAGAAGAGCTTGGATGTGGGAGAAGACAATTCTCTCACGACGACCAAACCTATTCTTCGGCATCTCACATGCTGTAATATAATGTTCTGCAGTCACAGGTAAGCCCTCGACGCATGCCTTGGCTCCTCCCTGCAGCACGGACTGCAGATATGTCATTTTGCTGACAGCAGGCAAATCGCTCTTGTCAACGGTGACCTCAAACTTCTGCCAAAACTCCTGCCACTGCATAACGTTGCCGCTGAACTTCGGCAGCTCCAATTTGGGCAATGCAACTGCAGCGCTACAGGAAGATGGTCTTCTTTCTTCTGTGAGGAAGGGGGAACGCTTCAGCTCCTCCAGATGACATAATGCACGACAACGCAGTGACGATAACTCCTTGAGGAACACATACGCCTCATCAGCATCGCCTTCGTAGTCCACGTCGTCCAACGTCATGCTGTAATCGCGCTGGACAGCCCTCAGCTCATTCAGTGCCATCTCCAGCTCACTTAAATGGAAACGAACGTCGAGCACATTGCCGTCGGCGTCGTCCAGTGCCACCCTAAGCGAAGAGGCCAGCATACGGGCCTGCCGACGGGCATCCCGACGTCTCCTCTCCAAAGCGGCGGTCTCTTTCTTGCCCATACCAATGATCAAGTATCACAATGGGAAGAATCACACAATTAACGAAAAGTCTGCGCCTAAATCCCGGGTCTGGGCACCAAAAAAATGTGGCGTAAACAAACAGGGGAGTTCAACCACACTCATATAAAAGTTCTGGGAAAAACACAGGCGTCAGAGCTTCTCGGAATCTATAACATGAATGAATTTATTTCAGTACAAGCGCGGTCGCGCGGTGACCACGCCTCTAAACAACATGCACATAATAATGAGGGAGAGAGAGAGAGAGAGAGAGAGATTAATTTATTTGGAAATAGATATGTATACAATAACAAAATGATTATGTACAAAATTCAGTCTTTCCAGGAGACAACATAAAGGGCCCGTGAGGGCCCGCTGGCATGCTGCCCCCAAAATGAAAAAAAAAAAAAAAAAACAGAAGTAATTAATACAATAAAATAAGATAATGATCATAATAAACTAGAAAAGTATAATAACAAGAGAGAAACACGAAAAACAGAATAATTGTATCTCGTAAATAATAACTTTTTTTTTTTTTTTTTTTTTTTTTTTAAGGATATAGTGGGATGAAGGGGAAGGGATAGAGAAATGGAGGATGATGAGAATGGCGGATGGATAGAATTTGACATATCTAAGG
>KB308863.1:94688-110890 GCA_000328365.1 Capitella teleta | reverse complement strand
AGATAGTTGATGCTGGAATGGTATGCACTGGTTGTATATGACTTGAGAGGGTGTATATGTGCATAGGGCATGGGTAGGATTGTATTGATACTATTTTTGGATTGATTGAATCATGTAATATACATGAAAACCCATGTCCGTAACTGCAGTACAGTGGGAGATAAAGATTTATGTTTGAGTGGATTATTGATGCTGGAAAGGTATGCACTGGTTGTATATGACTTGAGAAGGGTGTATATGTGCTTAGAGCACGAGTAGGATTGCATTGATACTAATTTTGGATCGATTGAATCATGTAATATACATGAAAACCCATGTCCATAGCTGCAGTACAATGGGAGATAGAGATTTATGTTTGAGTAGATAGTTGATGCGAGAATGGTATGCACTGGTTGTATATGACTTGAGAGGGGTGTATATGTGCCTAGGCCACTGAACAAATGCATTGATACTAATTTTGGATTGATTGAATCATGTAATATACATGAAAATCCATGTTCGTAGCTGCAGTACAGTGGGAGATAGGGTTTATGTTTGAGTAGATAGTTGATGCTGGAATGGTATGCACTGGTTGTATATGACTTGAGAGGGTGTATATGTGCCTAGGCCACTGAAAAAATGCATTGATACTAATTTTGCATTGATTGAATCATGTAATATACATGAAAATCCATGTCCGTAGCTGCAGTACAGTGGGAGATAAAGATTTATGTTTGAGTAGGTAGTTGATGCTGGAATGGTATGCACTGGTTGTATATGACTTGAGAGGGTGTATATGTGCTTAGGGCATGGGTAGGATTGTATTGATACTATTTTTGGATTGATTGAATCATGTAATATACATGAAAACCCATGTCCGTAGCTGCCGTACAGTGGGAGATAAAGATTTATGTTTGAGTGGATTTTTGATGCTGGAAAGGTATGCACTGGTTGTATATGACTTGAGAGGGGTGTATATGTGCCTAGGCTACTGAAAAAATGTATTGATACTAATTTTGGATCGATTGAATCATGTAATATACATGAAAACCCATGTCCG
The DNA here is from genome assembly GCA_000328365.1 of Capitella teleta. Classification (NCBI taxonomy): domain Eukaryota; kingdom Metazoa; phylum Annelida; class Polychaeta; family Capitellidae; genus Capitella; species Capitella teleta. The sequence continues at coordinate 109,851 of KB308863.1, read as the reverse complement.
TAGCTGCAGTACAGTGGGAGATAGAGATTTATGTTTGAGTAGATAGTTGATGCTGGAATGGTATGCACTGGTTGCATATGACTTGAGAGGGGTGTATATGTGCCTAGGCCACTGAACAAATATATTGATACTAATTTTGGATTGATTGAATCATGTAATAATATACATGAAAACCCATGTCCGTAGCTGCAGTACAGTGGGAGATAGGGATTTATGTTTGAGTAGATATTTGATGCTGGAATGGTATGCACTGGATGTATATGACTTGAGAGGGGTGTATATGTGCCTAGGCCACTGAAAAATGTATTGATACTAATTTTGGATCGATTGAATCATGTAATATACATGAAAACCCATGTCCGTAGCTGCAGTACAGTGGGAGATAGGGATTTATGTTTGAGTACAAATGTGATGCTGGAAAGAGTCCGAATTATGTACAAGAACTATAAGATTTCTTAATTGTAACTATAACAACCATAATTAACGGCAAAAATTACGATTTTGCACCTGTTACAGGTTCCTCATCTAAACGATGGAAACATCGGAAGACGTTTAGTGTTGAAAATCTAGTGTAAGTGAAAGTACAGGATGGGAATTCCCCTTAGTCACGTGACTCATGGAGACACTGAAAGATGTTAAGTGTTTTCCCAAAATCACCCTCAACTGAGACAAAGCACGGTATCCCCCGGGGCTCTGTGATTGGCCCCACCCTTTTTACTTTATACACTGCCTCCCTCGGACCTCTCATTCGACGCCATGAAATCGAATTTCACTGCTATGCAGATGACACGCAATTTTGGATACCATGTGAACCACAGCACCTACAATTAAGAGGGTTTCGGACGCATGGAAGCATGCCTCGACGATATCCAGAAATGGATGGGTCATTTTCGACTTAAAATGAACTGTGCCAAGACGGAATGTATTCTAATCGCCAAGAAAAATCTTGCAGCGGATGACAACATTCAACGCCTTCTGTCGATTGGAAACGAGCAAATTCGACCAAGCAACTCAGCTGTGAAGAACCTCGGTGTCACCATGACCCACGACATGTCCTTTGATCGCATGTACAGCGTTGTACGAGCATCTTGCTCAACTCAAATGTCTCAGCCGAAGCAGACGTTTTCTGGACAAGAAATCGCTCGGGACATTCGTACATGCCTTCATCACAAGTCGGATGGACTACTGTAATGCCCTCCTACTTGGAGCCCAAGCCCGAGTTTTCAGAAGACTGCAGAGCGTTCAGAATGCGGCTGCACGCCTTGTTACTTGCACGCAGAGATTCCAGCATATAACCCCTGTTCTAAAAGAACTACATTGCATGGTTACCGGTTAAAAAGAGGGTTCAATTCAAGGTCTTGTTAACTGTATTCAAATCCGTTCACAGAGTCCATCTTATTTGCGGCCCCTGTGCCAATGGAGATCGCAACAGTCCCTCCAATCATATACCACGAATATCCTAGACGTGCCATTCACTATATCTGCCTTTAATTCTCTATAATGAATGTTTATCCATCGCTGCTCCTAGTCTATGGAACTCTCTTCCCACCCGCATCCGATTGATCGAGAAAATTGATGATTTTAAGAAATCGCTGAAAACCTTTCTTTTTAATAATGAAATCAGATGTTTTTTACATTAACTTGAATGTGCATTTTATGCGTACTATTTGTCGCCATTACTTTTATGATTCTGTCGCGTTTAGAGCTGTTTGGATTTTACGCGTTATAAAATAAATTATTATTAATTCTTTCGACTGTTTTCAAGTTTCATTGCTAATTAAGCACCATAATTTTTCTAGTAGTCGTCAGAATATAAGTATTTCAGCTTTTCATGAAGAGCTTTTTGACAAAAGATCAAAGATGCATAAAGATTTTATTGATGAACAAAGTGAAAAACATTGAAAGTGATTAAACATATTCAAAAGTTGAATGCAGTGAAGCAGCTATAGGTTTTGGCACATAATCTTTGGTGACCTGTTACTAGAATAACTGGATGGACTAATGATCACCAATCCTTAAGACGAATGTTTGTACTGATTGTACATTGATTAGAATTATCAGACATGACTGCTTTATCACAAGAGCAAAGATTGAATGAAAAATAAGAGATGGGTATTACATTGTGGTATATAGGTAAATATGACCGTAACACTCTACATACAATGACGTTAATTATGCCAAATATTATGTAAGACCAGTGTACTACGGTTTAAATACCCATTCTCATACCAATTAAAGGAAATTTGTGACAAATTATGTATTTCCGTTATACATTAGATGAAAGTGCAGAACAAGTGAAAAGGGCTTTATGGTTTGCAAGAAGCACTTGCATCCGGTTTTTCAGGACTCAAGGGAACCTTGAAGCGGGCAGCCAGACGCTGGCGGCGTGGAGTGCCATGCTTTGAGGGAGACTCCTGCAGATCCGGAGCAACTGGTTCCTCCTCAGCCCTCTCTGATAGACCGGGGGGAGGGACCTTGTTCGAGGGCAGTTGGCCGTTCCAGGCAGCCCGTACACGCTGATTGTTGTAGTTATAAGGGGAATACAACTGCAGGTGCTCCTGCACGCTCTCTACGTGAGGTGCAGTTGGCATCGGAGGGTATGCAAAGGTCAGCGGAGGTCGGGGGTCATTGAGGTCAACAGGAAGGAGCTGAGCAGCAAAGTGCAGCATGTCTGAGACAGGGGTGCGGAAGAGTGGCGTCTTCTGCGCCTGCTTCTCTCCTGCGGTTAAACCGCTGAGAATGTCTTAAAGGAAGAGAATCAAATGCAGTAGTTGAGCGTTTTGCCACATACCAGGGCTGGAGCTTCCTTCAAAGTGCATCAAATCTTTGAGGTTGGACTCGGGCGCGGGCTGCAGATCAGGAGAGGGAACATTTGAGGGAATGACCCCAACCAAAAGGTCATAAGGAGAAGGGGTTCTGCGTGCAATGGTCAGCAGCTCCTCTTCACCTGAAACCAGAAAGCAAATCTTGATCACCTTCAATCATAAAATATATGAAAAGTAAGACCTAAGGATTCAGTAATTCCAGAGTCATCTGACGGGCTCACAGGTTTCTCTGCTTGAGCGCCCTCTTCTGTGCCTGGATCAAAAAGCTGAGCTACCTGACCTATGAGATCATAAAAAAAATGTTTAAAATGTAGAAAATAATGAATAGGTAAAATTAAACTGAATACAGCCGCAAGAGCAGGGAGTTTTGTAATTACCCTGGAAGTTCTGGTGGAGCCAGACCATACGTCGCAGTCCTTTGCCATGGATGGAAGCCACATGTGGTATCGCTTGAAGCAGGTCAACAGGAGTGGGGAAACCGTAGGAGGCAGGCACAAGGGCCACGCCAAAGTGGTTGGCATATGAAGCTTCAAAGTTACACAGAGGAAGGTGGTTCTGATTGGCCAGCAGCAAGGAGCGGACGTCCCTTGCAAACATCTGCAGAGGACACAGCTTCACCAATGTCAAATGATCCCGAGTGATGACCTCTACAACGCCAGTGAGGTCATTTTCAAGGGCACTGAAAATGTCGTAATTTGTTCTGCACAGCTGCTGGTAGCTGGACTGCAGCCGCGAGAGAGGCATGCAGCCGGTGCTGTGCTCCATGAGAAGCAGAAGGATCTGCTGAGTGAAGAGTTGAAGTCGGCTGTGATCAACCAGGGCGATCAGCAATCGGCCATTGTGGTTCCGAACCTGAAGTTAAAAATAAAGATGGTATTCAGAGAGACGCAGTCGAGCAGCACTCACGCAGGCCACATCTGGGACCTTCTCAATCAGTTCCACGACTGATGTGACCCCATAATCAGGTAGACGCAGACTGTGTCCATGGAACTTCATGAAAGATGCCAAGAACTCTGGCACAGGGAGTTCTCCGTTGATGCAGGAAGACAACAGAGCCAAGATCTGCTCCTCTAGGACAATCAACAGCTCCGGTTCAGTGAGGCAGAGAAGCTTCTCTCCTTGCTCATCAAGCAGCTGTGAAAACGATCAAGCGATTGTAAACAAATGAAGGAGCCAAGAAAACTCACTTTTACAGTTTCAGGAATAGCCTCAAAAAGATCAATAAGTTTTGTGAATCCATAATTCGAGACACGACATTGGCGCCCAAAGTGATGGTGATATGAAGGGATGAACTTGTTGAAAGGCATGCGGCATTGGGCAGAATGCTTCAGTAGGTCCACCACCTCCAAAGCAAACTGCTTGGTTCGGTCTTCATCATCGGACCTGCCCAAATCTGGAGGAGCCACGAAGAAGATAACACAAGTTTATTTTACCTGTCCACAATGGAACAATGAAGAAAATAAGTTCGTTAACAAGTGTTTAAATTTCGGAGTCTTGATGACACAAGGGATGAAGGAATATTTGAGTCTATTGGTTTTAGCAGATTGTGTTCTGAGGAAACAATTTGATGGCAACACTTGTGATTGGTCAGAGAGGGTGGAGGGGGGTTGATTTCGTGAAGCAAGACATCAGCATTAACTGTGCTCCTGCATTTTCTTGTGCTTTACCGGATATTTCTGAACGCTGGAAAATAATTTGAACACCATCCGATTCAGAACAGAACACCGATTCCAGCCATCTATTTTTTGATAAAATTCTTTAATCAATTTCTGGAGTGCCGGACAAAATCCTTTTGAGTGACTGTCAATTTCACTCGGCTGAAATCGGTGTACGTTTCTGGCCTCTTATTTTTTAGCAGAAGGGAATTCCCCACCCTGTGTCGATTACATCGGTTGCTTTCAACCTCGTGACCTGGTGGTTACCGTCTGGTGGTTATAAATATCGGAAACGCGTGACTTCTGCCTGCTGTGTGTTTATAAACCTTATATTTTGTGCACGTGTATGTGTATATTGACAATGGTAAAATTGACTCTTGCTGCAGTGGAATCACTCATCGCCAATCAAACTGCGATTTAAAAAAATGAAATTTTAAGAGCCTCCTCTTCACGTGCTGAACTTGCTGCTGTTAATACTACTACCAAAGCAACCCAAGATTGTGTCTCACAACTAGCACTGGCCCAGGTACTGATTCGGCATCTCAAGGCAACAGTAATTGTCGCTCATCATTCAGTGAGGATGTCTCTGCCTCTGAAAACTGCCATGCGTGATGAAAAGTCAAAAAGCGAAGTTGTTATGCAGTTGCCAGAGAAGAATGACAATGATGACTTGAGTACTCTCTGCTCAAAGATATGCATTTCTGTCCGTCCAACTGCTGTCACGCGCTTAGGGAAAAAAGAAGCAGCTAAGCTACCTAGACCAATGAAAGTGACTTTCAATTCCCCATTCGATGCTAGGACCTTCCTGGCAAGGGTGAGTGAATGCAAGAAAACTGATGATGATGACGTCAAGGGTATTCGCTGCAGACCATGTCGCAGTCCTGAGGACCAAGCGCGTCATGTTGCACTAAGTGCACAGGTTCATAAATTGAATGAAACAGCCCGTGCTACAGAAAATGAGACAAGCTACAGCCTTCGCAGTAATGGCGAAGTGTGGAAGTTTACCAAAGATGCAAATGGAAAATGGAAGAGAGCAACTGAATGGATTTTCACGCCTTCTCCCCAGTCGGGAAACTAAGAGAGAATCACAGCTCCTTACTATGTCCCTCATCACAACAAGAAAAGGATAACGGCATGCATAACTGATCAACATGCAATGGGCAGCAAAGCACCCCCCCTGACCAGTCTTCAGATATGCTTGCTTAATCCATGGTCAGTGTGTAACAAGGCAGCAATCATTAATGACTTTATAATTGATCAAAATTTTGATATCATTGCGTTGACTGAAACATGGCTTACAGGCACAGACCAGGATGACCCCACACTGACGGAACTACTCCCAAGAGGATTCAGTATCGAGCAAGTAGCAAAAAAGCAGCGTGGTGGAGGTGTGGCTCTTATTCACAGGGACACACTCAACATTAAACCAACATCCACAACAACGTATCAGACATTTGAGATTCTTGAGAGCATAGTTGATCAATCAATCGATATCAGGTTGTCCCTTGTCTACAGACCACTTGGAAACGGGTCAGACCACAACAATTCATGGATGAATTTAGTGAGTATCTGTCAGCTGCTGTCAGTGCCCCAGCTCACTTTCTTGCCATTGGTGACTTTAACTTTCACATTGACAATACAAATGACAGAAATGCCCAGATCTCTATGAATATGATCTCATCCTTTGTGGACTAAAACAACACGTCACGGATCCAACTCATAAAAGTGGCCATACATTGGACCTCATGCTCTCACGAAATGAAGAACGGATCTCCTCAATAGAGGTTCTTGACCATGGTTTTCCCGATCAGTATGCTGTGCTTTTTTCACACTGAGTGAAAAAAAATCCCACTCCCTCGGAAAACAATCACCTACAGAAACATTAAGTCAATTTCTTTGGACGCACTCAAGGTGAAGATTACACAATTGCGTCTACATCATTTCTCTCCACTGAATGATGAGGATATCACAACGCTCTACAATGATGAACCGAGATGCGTTATGAATGAGCTTGCACCTCTAAAAAGTAAAGTGATCACAGTCAGACCTCATGCAAAATGGTACAATTAGACCGTGCATGCCGCAAAGCAAGTGAGGCGTTAAAGTGAACGACAGTAGGAAAACAGGACTCAACATTCATCGGGATCTCTTTCTAAAGAGAGGAACCACGTTCAGCAGCTGATGGCAGAGAACAAACACAAATATATTATAGTGATGCCATTCAGGAGTGTAATACAGACACTAAAGCACTTTTTCGACTCACATCGGAACTTCTTGGCGGGAACACACATTCTCCTCTGCCTACAGCATTGACCAGTGTTGAGCTCGCAAACATGTTTAGTGATTTCTCCATTTCTAAAATTGAAGATATACATGCATCAATATCAAACTCTGAGAGATTGCATGCCACCGAGCACGCTGTTGATATTCGTGAACAACTGACGGAATTTAAGTTAGTTACCACAGAGGACATTAAGGCAATGATTAACTGCTAAGACCTGTGACCTAGACCCTATACAGACTCACTTGGTTAAGTCTGCTTGAAATGAACTGGCACCCATCATCAAACACATCAACACCTCTCTGCAGAGTGGCATATTTCCCAATATTTTTAAAACGGCGATTGTGAAGCCAAGGATCAAAAAGGCATCCCTTGATCCCAAGGTACCCATGAGCTATCTTCCAGTATCAAACCTCAGCTTCTTATCCAAACTCCTTGAGCGGACTGCAGCTGAGCAACTAACGGAATATATCTGGATCAAAACCATCTACATGTACTTGAACCTCACCAAAGTGCATATCGCAAATTTCACAGCACAGAAACAGCAATTGTGCTTGTGCATAATGACATTTGTACAGCAATAGGGCAGCAAAAAGTTGTACTCCTCGTGATGCTAGACTTATCCGCTGCTTTTGATACGGTAAATCATGAGTTGTTACTTGATACCCTTGACATTTGTGGTGTGACTAATTCAGCAGCGAGATGATTCCGAAGTTATCTCACCGATCAGGATCAGAATGTTCGTGTACAAGGCACCCAGTCTCAAAGACACTGAAGTAGAGTGTGCCTCAAGGATCGGTGCTTGGGCTGATTCTTTTTAGCATATATACTTCCGTCACTTGGCCGTTTATCGAGAGAGAAAATGGTGGCCTATCATCTTTATGCTGATGATTCGCAAATCTATATCGCTGCATCACCCGAACAAATCGACACTGCTTTCACGTGAATGGAGGAATGTGTACGAGCCGTTGGAACATGGATGAGTGGACATCATCTGAAAATGAACAACGGTAAAACTGAATGCCTTGCGCTATCCAACAAGCCCAACGCGCTTCACATTCAGCCTCAGACACTCGATGTATGTGGTTATATGGTTGCTCCACCCAAGAACGCAAAGAACATCGACATCACAATCGACTCAAATATGACCAGGGAGGGCCATGTATCAAGACTGTGTCAAAACACATGTATACAGACAGCTTCATCGTCTGGCCAAGCTGAGTAAACATATGGATCACCACACATTTGAATGCCTCATTCACGCGTTCGTAACAACATGGCTAGACTAATGCAATGTCATCCTTAGTGGAATTAGCCAACATTTAAAAATGAAATTACGTGTTCAAAATGCTACTGCAAGGGTTTTAGTTGGTGATCTTAAAAAGTATGACTCAATAACGCCAACAAAACTGTTACACTTCACATTACCAGTGAAGAAGCCTATTGATTTTAAAATGTTGGTTTTAATTTTTAAATGCATTCATGGCTTGGCTCCACTTTATCTGTATGAACTTTTAAAAGATTACACCTCCAACAGTGTTTTTACTCTGCAAACTGCTCATCAGTCACTTCTTAATGTACCTTTTACCAGATCAAATTTTATCCAAACCAATGCTTTTAGTAACTTTGGACCTCGTTTTTTTATTCAACTGCCTTTTAACATTAGATCTTCAACTTCGATTAGCATCTCATCTCATCTCATCTATCTCATATTATTATTTTTATTATTATTATTACTATTTGTGTGTGTGTGAATTTTAGAGTTCTATTATTGTATGAATGTATTTTGGTGGATTCGCATCCTAATTTTGATGAGAGGAAGGCAGAGGACATACCTCTGACTGGCATTCCCAGGGTCATCTCTTTACCTGTGCCTTTGACCTAGAGTGATCAAGATGAAAACAATTCACAGGGGATCAAAAATCTTGAAAAACAGATAGCATGTAATGAATGTAATGCTAAGATCACAGTAATCGAAACATCCACTAAATTGAATTACTGTTTCAAGATAAAATTCGAAAAATTTATCTTCAGCTATCCAACCAAGTGAAATAATTTTCAATATTTTACATGCCGACAAGACTGATTTTTCCAAAAATGTGAGGTGAGACAAGATTCAAGAGAGCACTCACCACAATTGTGTTATCCTCTAGTTCACAGAGGAGATCTTCCAAATAGCAGACACCGTATTCGTAAATATCAAATGATTTGCTAAATACTTTTTCTGCAAACAAAATGAAACAAAATACTCGTATAATGAATTAAAGAAACAAAGAACTCACGATACACTGAGGGGAACATGAGAATGCTGACTTGCTTGCTGGATTGCGTACGTAGAACTCTCAGCAGATCAGTCGCAAAACGTTTGATCTGTGTGCGGTGTGCCAGGGTGATGTAACGACGATTGCCACTTCCCAAAACCTGAACAAACAAAAGAAGAGATACTGTAAATTAGGATAAAATGAGCAAACTGGAACACAAACCTGAACAGTGTGAGGCATCGAATCAAAGAGCTCCATTAAGCGTGTGTAGCCATAATCAGCAACACGGCACTGCTTGCCAAAGTGATGGTGATATGAGGGGATGAATTTTGAGAAGGGCATTCGACATTGGGGAGAACTCTTCAGCAGGTCAATCAGTTCACTGGAAAACTGTGTCAACTGCTGGCCTAAAGAGGGGCTGCTTCCCAATGGACCAGACACTGAAAACAGAGGGTATTCTCACTGGGAAATGCACCAACCAGTCCTGGGATTTTCTCGGGGAAATGCACCAACCGGCAGGGGATGAGTTCTTGTTCTCTGCCCACTGCACTTTCTTGATACCTGATGGCACAAGAGCAACTTTAACTCCCGGCACACAGCTGATCAAGTGCTCAAGTGGCACGCCATTCTGAGTGCACGGATTCAGGGAGCCAAACTCAGAGGCATAACAAGCAGGGAAGCTGTAATAATCAGGATTATAGATTGTGACATTAAAAATTGAAAAGAGGCAGCCAACCTCATGAGAGGCAAACTTCCATTGTGGGTCTGCATGAGGGTGTGCACTTGGGCAGCAAAGCCTTTGAGTTGGAGTTGAACAAAGGGAAGATTAGTGGCGTCCATTGCTTCCACGTAGAAGGCGCTGTCTTCAGGGCAGTGTGTCTTGCAAACAGGCCACTCAACTGACGACACCTCAGCCTCACCCTGATGAAGACAAATTAGCCATGGGTCCAACAAAACAAAATACACACATCTTGGCTAGCAGAAGATTTATTTCCTATGGGACTTCCTGATCCAGTGGGAAGCAGAAGCACCTGACGACCTGATCCATCCACATCAACCACGTCCACTGTGTCCTTCAGTCGAAAAAGATCTGGTACGCTAATTCCACGATAATATCTGAGAAGAATATTGTGAATATTCAGTGTGTAGTATTTTTCAGTGGCATAAATCCTCACCGCTTTTCATATAGCTCAATGAACTTGAAGAGAGGCATACGTTGACCAGAAACTTCCCTCAGCAGAGCAGTCACTTCGGATCTGGAAATTGAGGCAATAATGGAAATGGAATGGAAGCAATATTGACTTGATGTTGTTGGTGGCAGCTCCGTGTTCGCTGTTTACCAGAGAGACGTGAATGCGTTTGTAGCCGATCTTTTTGCGATGAAACTGAGAGATCAGATAGCGAGCATCATCGACCGTGGGCACCTTCACAAAACCAATGCTTGTGTTATCAGGTTGTGCTTGCACGTAAACAGCGAGGATCTGAATAGAATGAATGAAGCTCCGTAGCTGAGTACACACACCACTGACCTGCACATGTTGGTGGAACTCTGCATAGAGAATCTTGCGCCACTCGCGTCCACTGATATTGTAATCCAGATTGGAGATCATGACCTCCACACCAACCCCTTGCAGGTCATCACCCTCACCATCGGTTGACCCAAGGTCAGAGGCCGTGAGCAGAGGGGCGGGGGACGGGCGGATTGGGCGGAAGCTCTGAGGGTCCTTCCCATCAAAGCCTCCAAAGGCGGGTGTCGATCGAGCACTGGTCGAAGTGGTTGTTGATACGTAGCTGTTCCTGGAGTTGGGTCGGCTGGCACCTGGGGTACGACGGAAATTAGGAAAGCGATGAGGATGACCGGGAGAGGGAGTTTTCCAGGTTAGCAAGGGGGCGCTGTGGCACTCCTCACGACTGCAGCCTTGTTTGCTGTTATCAAAAAAGAGCTCATCAGAGTTGAAACATGAGTTGTACAGCTGCTCCTCCAAGTACTGGTAATGCCGGCCTGGTTTCATCTCCAGCGAAGGATCGCTGTGACCCAGTTTATCCTGACCAAAGTTAATGTTCCAGTAGGGGGCATTGTGCGAGTGCTGAGGGGAGTCTGACGCCTGCCTCCTACTGCTCAGATTTTTGGTCGTCTGCGGTGACTTACGCGGACTAATCCGCTCACTCTTCTTCTGCAGATCATCTGATGACACTGAAAGAGAAGAAAAAGGTTTGATAATCGTGCAACAGTGAATGATCAGAGCAAGAATAAGAGCCATTCCCCACAAACAGATTATTCATATAATAATATATAAAGTCAATCAAATAACCAAGTCCTCTTTCACCTGTTTCAGAGCGCATACGATAGAAACCTCGTGAGTATGAGCTTGGCTGAGGGTTCTTAGACAGAGGTTCCGGACGGGGGCTTTTTGTGTGATTGCTCTGCCTCTTTCGCTTGATTTTGCGTTTCTCATCGTGTTTCATTAGAGAGCATTGCGGGTTGTCAGGTTTCTGTTTTTTCAAATCCTTTTTTCGTTTCTTCAGAGCCATTTGACTATGCAGATCGTTGAAACTCACTTCAATTTCATATCCAAACACATGTTCTCCATGCAAGCGAATTTTAGCCCTGGAATTAATAAAATAATTAAAATATTATTACCTCTCATGTTGGAGAACTTCTTCACAGCCCAGGTGCCCTGCTATATCTGAGCTCAATGAATACCGAATGAGATGTCATGCATGGCACCTTCTCATTCAATTGAGGAATCTCTCAACACTGAATTGTGTCAATTTCCTTCAAAAGCTCAGTTCAATAACACAAAAATCTTTGAAGAACTCTTTTTCTTGAGCACAATGAAAACCAAACATACATGTCAAGAGAAGTAAAAACTGTTCCCGTTCTTCTCAACACTTTAATGAAAGAGGGGTATTTAGAATCCACTGATTAATTAATTAACTTCGGGTCTGCATTAGTTTTCCAATGGAAATTGCATGTAAAATTTTTAACTTTTGCATTCAAGGCAAATATATAACTAGACACTGTAAATTTAATTCAAGACGTCATGTCAAAAGAGAAATCCAACAAATAAGATGTAAAAAATTAAAGAAGAGTGCGCTAACCTTTGAGCAGCGGCCAGACTTGAGAATCTGAGCAGAGCTGAGCCGGAGCCAATGGCGACAACTTTGCCTCCACAATTGTCAGAGAGCTGCTTCAAACGCTGGCGGACAGGAAATATGGGCATGGATTCAGGAAGGCCATCCAGCCACAGATCCACATCTGTCTCCCGTTGCTGAACAAAAAAGTATCCACAGATGAAATGGCCAAAACATGTCCATCACACGGATCATTGCTAGGCCTTTAGTGACACATGCAATAAATATATAAATTTATATTACCGGATACACTGTATGTATGTACCTGTATGTATTACCTTAGCTAATAATATAAACATCTATAATCTATTTGAGTATGACCAAAACTGAGGCAGTGAGCCGTAATTAGGTTCCTCTAATTAGTTAGTTGGTAATAAGATTGGTAAACAAACATAACTGCAGAGGTATCTGATATTAGAGCTTGTGGATTTTCCGGACTTTAACATTCCCGGGAAATGGGAAAGCCTTTGATCCTGTCACCGGGATTCCCGGGATTCCCGGGTAAACACAAAGTTTTTGACAAAAATCAGATATCTTATATCATTAATAATAAAACACAAGTAATAATAATAATAATAATAATAATAATAATAATAATAATAATAATAATAATAATAATAATAATAATAATAATAATAATAATAATAATAATAATAATAATAATAATATATTTATTCACGTCATTTCAGACATACATGTATAATGAATGCATATAATTCTATATACACAGTGCAAAAAAAAAGAAAAAAAAATAGAAATTGGCGACTTGTCAGTTATTCAATACAAATCGAATTTAACAATATGGATGCTTCAACATTTGTTATTGGAGCTTGCAGTTCATTATTTTTTATTCCGATGAGTTCTTCTATTGTATGTACATGCACATTGATATCGAAAGGGGTTTGGAGCTCAATTTTCAGGCTATCTTTTAATGAATTATGATTTTCGGCCACGGATTTGAGAAGATATGCATAGTCTATTTTAAGGATTGACATAACACACCTGAGGTTATTGGCGACGGTTGAATGGCTATTTAGAGTGAGAGATGAATATGCTTTTAGTAGGTTATTTGTGCTATTAAAACAGGATGAGAGGAAATTAATTCAAGTCTGAATGTAATAAAGCTTTTAATTAAAAAAGAGCCAAAGAAAAGGAAGTGAAAAATAAACGTTCTCTGCAGTCTGTGCATACATGTAAAATCAAATTGGACGTCTATTCACGTCAATGCTGTAGATAAGTATAATAACTTAGAACAACTGCTGACTTGCTGTACAGTGTATAGGCCTACTTGTCTACTATGTTTAACATAACTAAAATGGAAGTTCTCTAAATATTACTTGTTCAACAGGCAAGTATGAAAATAAAACATCAGTTTAATGCACAGTGCACACTGATATGCTCATCCTCCATGCTAGGTCTGAAGCGAGTGAGGAATTTACCGGTGGTGCTAAATGCCCGTTCAGCCTCAACACTAGAGGGCTTGATAGTGAGGAGGGCATTTCTAAGCTTTTTCAATTGCTCCGACAGCTCCCCTGTTGCCTCAAAGAATGTAACATCCTTCTTGATTGGTGGACGAGAGTTTTGTGACTTTTGTCTCTGAGTCATGTCGGTTGACGACATGGACGACGACTGCTGGACAAAAGATTGTAACCTCTCGGTAAATGTCTCTGATCCCTGTGGGTGTGAATCCTCAAGTTCAACTCTGCTAGATGTGGAAGCTACAACTGCAATATCTGTCTCATTTTCTTCAGCATCATCATTTTCAAAATCATCATCATCATCTGTAGCTTCATAAGCAAAGAGTCTCGCATAGAGCTCTTCTGCCAAGGTGAGAATGGCAGTCTTGCTTGGAGCTTTGAAGACGTCGTTAGCACTACTGCTTTTGGGGGAGCTGCCCTCTTCCAAAAAATGAAATAAACCCACCATAGTGGTATTCCTTCTCTGACCAATACGTTTGAGCTGTGACGCCTTCAGTTCTCCTTCCAAGCTACTTTATAGAGATGCCAGTTCCTGCACCATGAATTTTAGTTTTCTCAGCTGTTATAATTCACTTGATTGACTCACACGTGTTGTGAGTCAATCAAGTGAAGAAGTCGTTGAATTTTTGCTCCGGCTATTTCTTGTGTTTTCATTGGATTAATTGACTATTTCCAAGGAATTTCTTATACGAGCAGAATTGGACCACATCACTGATTGCTGTGGAACAAAAATCCGGATTATCAGCAGGATATCGCTCCTGATCTAAATTAGGAAATTATTCTCAGCTGTTCATTTCATTTAGCCATCGCTCTCAGTGCTGTGACCCACTTTCTGCTTAAGGGCTTTCAGTGCACAGGAACGTCACGCTTGGCTACACTACAGTGATTTCTGGCTAATGCAAACATGGCAGCAATTCGTGACCTGTTTGCTATGACCAAGGACGATCTTAACAAGGAAACAAAAAAGGATATCATTCGCATGGTTTTGGCTGCAAAGGATGCTCATGTGAAATCGAATGCGAGTGGAAACAATAATGTGCAGGCGGCATTGTCGGCCTTGACTGAGTGCACCCAATCTCTACAAAAAGAGATTGGCGAACTTAAAGAAAACATGGAATCCGTTCATAAAATACTTCCCTCTGACGCCAACCATGCAACCATTGCTCATCCAGATCCAAATCCAGAAGTCATACGCAAAGCATTGCAGTCAGTGCTTGTGGGTGAAAAACTAAAATCTGAAATGGTAATTAGCAATGTGGAAGAGGATGGAAAAGATGCAGAGTTCATAGGCAGACTTTGCAACCGAATCGATTTCAAAGTGGTGCCAAATGGCTGTGTACGGCTTGGAGAGAAGACAAAGTCTCGACGGCGCCCACTAAAGGTGACTTTCCAGACTGAATTTGATGCAAGAGCTTTCAGATCAAGATGTGAGCAGAATAGGCGCGCTTCTGATGATTTCCCCAACATTCGGATCCGGTCATGCAGAACTCCAACTGAACAGAAAAAATTTGCCCAAAGCCTAGAAATC
>KB308863.1:72327-88933 GCA_000328365.1 Capitella teleta | reverse complement strand
ATTTCCTTACGCTTGCATCCAGGCAGGGTGTTCTTGGCACGGAATGCTATCAATTGGTGCTATGAGTCAATAGAACATCACTTAAAATTTAGTTCCCCATCCCTTAAATATCCATGTGATTGTCTCGGGAGTAGGCCAATTGTGTTCCTTATAAGGAGTGCTTGTACTATAACCATGCCCCTAGGTTGGTCACCTGACCATGTATTGGATCCTGATTGGCTGGAGACATCTTATGATACATGCAAATTGCTAGGGCTTGTTGGTGAAGAAATATTCCCAAAATAGAATTTCAGAATAATTAACACGTGATTTAAAAATAATTATTGCCCTGGGAGCCTCATACTAGAAAATCAATATTGTAGGTTGATCTGTCCTCATGGCAACAGGAGAGGGAGAGGGAGGGATATTACTAGAACTTTGTGAAGCCTCTTACTCTTTCCCACATTATTATATCAGCCTGTAGGTATACTCACGCACTAATTTTAAGGAGAGAAACTATATATGCACTGATATATAGGTGGAATTAGGGGATTTTCCATCTAAGCAGGGATCTCTAGTTTGACTCATTTACGCCCAGCACTGAGCAGTGATTGTACCTTAAAGCATTTGTGGCTGCAAGTGTTAAAGGTGCATTGAGCTCTGCTACTCTGTGTGCTATGTAGGTCACTTATACTACTTTAAATGACTTTATGCTGATGCTGCTGTATGCTTGCTCTGCACTTTAATAGTTGAAGGGAGTGAGTGAGTACTGTACTGTGAATGCTGCTAAAAATACCTTGGTACTAGTGGGCGTGTATGGGAATTCATCAATATCTCCTTGGAAGAAGGTGGGGTGGGCGTTTATTTAGGAGTGTGCTTTTAACCAAGACAATACGCTACAAGACAATACCAGCCTACCGATACCACTAAAAAGGTATATACATGTAGCAGCCTTTGAATTATACAATTGATATTTTGATTATTTCCTTATGAATCCTGACCCATTCGCTACACTGAGAAACAACAATTTTACAACATGGGCATATTTTATGTCAATAATAATACAATTGATATAAATAATCAATTAATTTTAATGCCTGGAAACGTGAATTTGCATCATGAATGCACAATTTATATTATTCTCTTCACGTGAGACGTTAACACTAACGTCTGCAGGATTTAACTTACACGAACACTCAAACGCGGTTCATTGGCCAGCTGTTGACAGCAAGCTAGCGGGTATTCAGTCTATTCACTCTTGAATGGGACGTAGCCAAGCGCCACCATAACGCACTCTGACTTGAGAATATCATAACGTACTTAAATATATAATTGTGCTCATTACTTGATAGCGACAAGCAGGACCCGTTAATTATGCATTAAAAACTGCATCAACACCCAATATTACTAATAATTGACATAAGTTAGATGATAGTAAACCTTTAGTTAAGAAATTAATCAATTGTTCATGAATCTCAAAAAAAGTCTGCAAGACAAACCAACGCACTCATTTTGCTACTTCGTCAGCATAATATAGTTCTCGTTATAAATAGAGGTGTCGTTTTAACTGAACAGCTAACTTCAATGTTTAGAGTGTATAAATGATAAAATATCTTGTATAAAATGGAAAAAAATAGGAATATACATTTAATGTGTATTTCATAAGATCAGATGTGCTTCGCGTAGTAATTTTATACGTCAATCTGCTCAGCTTCCGTTTTTGAAAAATCGAACCGAGACGAATGTTATTGAATGTTTTCATATTTACCTCGCTTCGGGACGCTCTTCCTACCACTTTCGAGTTTCGATATCGATTGAATTATATTATATATACACTTGAGTTATATGTATCTAGTTATTACGATTATCCTGTTCCCCTGTGAATTTCCCAGCCTCTTGAGTTCGACAGCCAGTCGGGTCAACATTCTGCATTGAAATTCGTACTCGGGGAGGGCGTCCCCAGTGTTTTCAGTGTGCGGGTCCTTAAATCGACAACTTTGCCTGTTGGACAGCTTGTTTGCCTGCAACATGTCATCACGTCTTCAGAGGACTTCATGATATATCTGCTGACTGAGTGATTCACACCCACTACGGTACTGGGGAGTGGGATTTAAATTGACGTTTTCGGCGACCTTTTATAAACTGAAAAAAAAATGGATATGGAAGACCGAACCTTCGGCTCTCCTCAGGAAGAGATTAATCATTGGAAAAATCTCGCTATGGATTACAAACAAAGGTTTGCGCTATTGTCACCTT
Organism: Capitella teleta; assembly: GCA_000328365.1. Lineage (NCBI taxonomy): Eukaryota > Metazoa > Annelida > Polychaeta > Capitellidae > Capitella > Capitella teleta. The sequence continues at coordinate 86,698 of KB308863.1, read as the reverse complement.
TGATTTCAATAAACGCATTCAGTATGATCACCTTCTCACTTATGCCATTATACCTGTGGTGCACAGTGCCAAGAAAATTTAAAAGCAGAGCGATTCAGTTTTGTTGATGTTGAATTGCATGAAATATATGCTGATAATGTTTGTTTCAGTATGTTGGAAGCAAAAGAAGAATTAGATGAATACCAAATAAGCAGCCGTGATTTGGAAGCGGAATTAGAAGCGCAACTTGAACAAGCAGAAGGCAAAATGAAGGATTTGCAGTCTTCAAACTCTCGCTTACAAATGGAAGTGGAGACGTTAAGGGTGAGTGCGGCTCCGATCTGTCTTAAGTAACCAGGGTATTAGGAGAGTAGTTCTGTGAATACCATAAGTAATAAGCTTCATGGTATATATAATCTATAATAAACTAGACAGAAGTATGAATGCTCAATCAGGCATCAGATTTTTTCTTTTTAAAAAGGATTTCCGTTTTTTTTTCCGGCGATCAGGGTCATTTTTGATGTAAATCCGAGGAGTTTTTCATAACGATTTATGAGGGGGGCTTTGGCCGAGTTACGGCCGACGATTTCTTGATCACCTGGCGCTCTCGCCGAGCGCTTCCCGCCATCTGACGCGAGGCGACTAAGCGCCACCTGGCGAATGCAGCGGAGTTCAATCTAAATGGGGTCATTGAAACAAATTCCAAAGAATTTCTTGAGTTTTGCTGGTTTTTCCTCCATGAAACACAACATGGAAGTGGTTGCTAATTGTGCTGAATTTGAGTTCAGATATGCTCAGAATGCATTTTGCATGAGTTGAAAATGCAAAAAATCTCCAAGCTCGCGTGCTTCCTTTTTTTTTCCTGACCCAGTCTGATGCCTGTCAATGGTCAATGTGCCAAATGGCATATTTGATAAACTGGTGAATATGTGTCATAGATACTAATTTAAAAGATAATTAAATTCTATATGTTGTTGTTTTTTTTTTAACTATTAAAGCTTCTTTACTTTGTCAATTTGTTGTCATTTAGTCATTTGCTCCATCAATCACCTCAGATAGTCAGATACTGAGATTAATCTCAGATTATTCCACCAGTCAAGTTTATTATTTTTATTAATTTGATAATCCTCTTGAAAGGGAGGGAGAACTGGTTAAAAATGGACTTTGAGTCGTTATTTGATGCACCAAAAATGATTCCTATGCCTGGCCCACACAAGAAATATCATCGCTAACGATTTCGCGGGAGATATATTGCTAACTAGGCGTGACGTCATGAGCTGTGATGAAACACAGAGTTCCCCATCTTTTACAATGGGCCTCGTCATATCAGCGTGTCCTGCAACTAAACCCCTGGATATTTTTTTGTTTTCTTTTCGGAAATAGATAGAATAATCATTTTGCCACCAGTCAGGCGCGAAAAAAAAAATATTTTTCGCTATTTTTCTTATTTTAACAAGCGATTTTCTAGGACACCTACCATGTTTCTCATCCTGAAACAGTAAAAAGGTCAGCCAGAGTGCACCACGCATGCGCTTTCGTTTCGTAAACAACAGAGATGTCCTTTTATGGCGAAGATGATCTGCTCTGATTGGCTGAAATTGATAGCTTCCCGAGGGGAACGGGACCAATCAGCCATCAGCCAAACCAAGCCATCAGCTGACGTTTGCCTCCTATACTTCGCAATGGAAGCCATTCTCCCATAGGCGCAATGCTAACCCCGATATTCGGAATGCATTATTTCCTTACGCTTGCATCCAGGCATGGTGTTTTTGGCACGGAATGCTATCAATTGATGCTATGAGTCAATAGAACATCACTTAAAATTTAGTTCCCCATCCCTTTAAATAGATTTCATCGTATGCATTGTACAATGCGTCATAGCAGAAACACCACTATTAATTCTGTCACTAGCATCCTCCTGTCAGACAATAGAAGCATCACATCCCTCAATTTAAATAAATCATACTCTACTTTGCTCTCTGATCCTGAAGCAGCAGTTAAAGCTAGCCTCATTTGGGACATCATAGATAGTAATTTTCAGTCCCCCCTCTTGACAAGAGATGAAATAGAATACATCCTTGAAGATATATGTATCCATTAGGTTCGCTTTCTAACTTTTTTAAGGAAAATTTTAAATTAAAAATTTTCCTTATGTTACTTTACGTGTTTTTTTTTTTTTTTAAGGAAAATTTTAAATTAGAAATTTTCCTTATGTTACTTCACGTGTTTTTTGTAAGTCTGTGAACGATTTTTTATGCGCCGTTGCGCGGAACTCCGTGAAGTATAATTCAGAAAATTTCACACATCGATAGTACATGTCATTTTTCGAGTCTGATTCAAATTTGTAGGTTTAAGGTCAAAGGTCAAGGTCACAGCGATTTTTCAAAGTCTCAAATTGGACCGCTTCTAGCTCACTCATTAATTGAGCTGGGCTCTTGCAACATACATCAATCGATCCAGCGCGTTAATATGTACAACAATGCATGGCGTTGTTACTGCTCTCAGATGCACCGTTCTTGCGTGATCTTGCATAATAGTAATTACGACTTTTTCAAATGCAAATATCTCAGTTGTTAAGCGGGTTGTGGCATTGAAATTTGCAGAGTATATTGCTAGCATAGCCATCTTATGAAATTATAAGTTTAAATTGGGTTACACCAAGGTCAAGGTCATTTTGGTAATTAAAGCATTTAATTGCACACATTGATGATTATTTTGTTAATTTTGTAACTTTTCTGAGTTGCATACTACGTGTGTTGTCGAGTCTTAGAAGGAAATGTGATAATTCAGAATATTTGTGTGTTTTCGATCGAAACACATATTAGGCAACACTTAGCCAATTTCATTGCTTCGGTATTAAAATGATCAAAGTTTGGTACTGAATATTTTAAATTTGCTCATGTCTGTCAATGAGTAAGTTACACTTATTAATGAGGCAAGTTATTTTAGATGACCACGGAAAGTTCAAAGGTCAAGGTCGCAGTGATTTTTCAAAGTCTCAAATTGGATTGCTTCCAGCTCACTATTTAATAAAGCTAGCGTCTTACAACATACCTCAAATGATTCAGAGTTTCAATATGTATAACAATGCATATTGTTGTTACTGCTCTCAGATGCACCGTTCTTGCGTAATCTTGCGTAACAGCAATTATGACTTTTTCAAATGCAAATATCTCGGTTGTTAAACGGGTTGTGGCATTGAAATTTGCAGAGTATATTGCTAGTATAGCCATCTTATGAAATTATAAGTTTAAATTGGGTTACACCAAGGTCAAGGTCATTGTGGTAATTAAAGCATTTAATTGCACAAATTGATGATTATTTCGAATTTTGTTAATTTTGTAACTTTTTTGAGTTGCATACTACGTGTGTTGTCGAGTCTCAGAAGAAAATGTGATAATTCAGAATATTTGTGTGTTTACTGTCGGAACACATATTAGGCAACACTTAGCCAATTTCATTGCTTCGGTATTCCGTTGAACAAAGTTTGGTACTGAATATTTTGAATTCGCTCATGTCTGTCAATTAGTAAGTTGCACTTATTAATGAAGCAAGTTATTTCGGATTAACACTGAAAGTTTGAAGGTCAAAGGTTGAAGGTCAAGGTCGCAGTGATTTTTCAAAGTTGAAAACGCGATCGCCAATAACTCATTGACTAGTAATGCTAGCAACTTGTAACTGGCATCAAATGATTCAGTGCATCAATATGTAAAATAAAGCTCGGAAGTATTTCTGCTCCTAGATGCACCGTTCTTGCGTAATCTTGCTAAATAGCAATTATGACTTTTTCAAATGCCGATATCTCTATGGTTATGTAAGTTGTGGACTTGAATTTCGCAGAGTATATGCCACGCATACACCTCTTACGAAATCCTGATTTTAAATGAAGTTGCTTGAAGTTCAAGATCATTGTGGTTATTAAAGCATTTAATTGCAAAATTGATTATTATTTTGAATTTGTTTGATCATTAAACTATTATTGCTATCAAATTTGGCCACTTATGACATTCTTTAACTGTCTGGTGGTATACTGCAATGATAATTGGTTTAGCTTAGTAAGTTAGTGCAATATAATCAATCCAATGCACATACCAAGTATACTGGGCCGAGCCCAGCTGACTCCTGTTAAGTAAGTGACTCCTGTAAGTTGCACTTATTAATGAAGCAAGTTATTTCGGATTAACACTGAAAGTTTGAAGGTTAAAGGTCAAGGTCGCAGTGATTTTTCAAAGTTGAAAACGCGATCGCCAATAACTCATTGACTAGTAATGCTAGCAACTTGTAACTGGCATCAAATGATTCAGTGCATCAATATGTAAAATAAAGCTCGGAAGTATTTCTGCTCCTAGATGCACCGTTCTTGCGTAATCTTGCGAAATAGCAATTATGACTTTTTTCAAATGCCGATATCTCTATGGTTATGTAAGTTGTGGACTTGAAATTTGCAGAGTATATGCCACGCACACACCTCTTACGAAATCCTGATTTTAAATGAAGTTGCTTGAAGTTCAAGATCATTGTGGTCATTAAAGCATTTAATTGCAAAATTTATTATTATTTTGAATTTGTTTGATCATTAAACTATTATTGTCATCAAATTTGGCCAATTATGACGTTCTTTAATTGACTGTCTGGTGGTATACTGCAATGATAATTGGCTTAGCTTATTTCAATATAATTTTTTAATATATTGCGCATAGCAAGTCTACTGGGCTAAGCCCAGCTGCCCTCTGATAGAGCCATAAATATGTCAACTTCTGTCAAGATGAAGAGTTTGAAGACTGAGTCAGACCATTTGGCGAATTGAATGGTTCTGCACAGCCTATATGCTGTAGTATTGACAATCCTTGTAATTGTTGGATTGCATTGGTTTTCATCATACGTTAAATGATAATGTAAAGTCATTTCAGGGGGAAATGCATATCTATATAACTCATTGTTTGCGCAATTCTGCTGTAAATCATAAATTGAAGCATATACTATAGTTTGGCATCATGAACTATTATTACTGCAAATACGTTAATGTGTCCTTGATCAGTGTTCATCATTAGCTTAATTATTAAAAAATTTCCTTGGTCACATCTCTGATTGATTCTTGTTTTTTGTTTTGTTTTTTTATTTTATTTTATTTATTTTATTTTTAATTTTTTTATTTTTTTACTACACAAATATGATATCATATATCAATGTATACATGTATTGTATTTTGTGTGAAATAAATGATGAATGAAATGAAATTAATCTGGATTTTTCATATACCAGTACAGATTTAGCATTCACACATTTCAAGGGTGTATCAATTCAGAATTTTTTAATCCTGGTCGTCAGTAGTCGACTTCTTGGAAATTCGATGAAATCTTGAGTGATGAGAGGATAAGCCTGGCAGTACTCAGATCGGATCCCTCCTCACATTTCTGCTTTGAGAAGATGAATTCTGAAGAGGAAAAAAATCCACCAATGACTCATGCAATCAGCAGATTTACATTCTGATGTATTTTTTTTTCACTTCTCATTGATTTACAGAGCTTCAACAGCTGAAAGTTCACAGTAAACGCAATAAATGCAAATCCTGTGTGTTCATCCGTCCAGCAAATGAGTGCACGTTTCTTGCATAATTTATTAGTAATTATTACTTTCAGTCTTGTTCAGTAAAATAAAACAATAAAATTCACGAGTTTCAAATTCACAATACACATAGTTCTGCTGTGGAATGGTACAATTCAATATTATGGTATTTCCGGTTTGTTGTAAATATAATACCTGTATTCACATTCGCTTCATTAGAGAAAGTCATTGAAAGTCATAACTAGCGTAGAATTTTACAAATTGGCGCAGTCTTCTAATGACTAGTAATAAGTAAGGATATGTTGCTTGGATCAATACTCTTGTTGATATACTGTCGTCTGTGTAATAATAATTATATAGAGCAGAATAATTCTCTTCTCTTAGGAGTTAAAATCCTTTAAAAGCTCAGTGAATCAGCAGTCCTAAGCCGGTTAATCCAAGCAGGTGATCATGCAGACCAATCAATCCCTCAATTTATTATTATCTCTTGATTGTCAAATTGCGTGTGAATTAATATTTCATGAAATAATTGTATCTTTCTCGATAATTAATAATTCTTGACCATCTGTCAGGCATAGTTTGCTGCTTATAATTTTGGAATTTTTTTATTTTATTCTCTCATTAGCTTAAATGGGAATCTTGTCTCTTTGGCGCATTGCCAAGTTTGCCCCTCACTATATTCACTAATTCTCTTAGTGAAAGACCTGATTTATTACACCAACTGCAGCAGCCTTGAGGCATCACCACTATTCATCGCATTCCACGGATAGTTGAAGCTTCCATTAAATACAGCCTCCTCTTGTGTCACCGTTTTGTCAAGTTCAAAAGTTTAGAAACCTAGTCTAGTACCTTCTACTAATCTTTTTATCGCACGTAATCGTGTGTACATGTCAAATTTGATATTTAAGAATTACACGATTATGGTTTCACTGAAATAGATTATCACATTGTAGCCGTACGCATGGTCATCTTGAATGTATCAATTAGCACCTTAGTCGTTAGTCACCGCTGTGAGCCAGGCATGTTATCTTGAATGTATCAATTAGCACCTTAGTCGTTAGTCACCGCTGTGAGCCAGGCACCGGCAGCTCGGACACTGCTTGGGTGGGCATTCCTTAGATTCCATGTTGTACTAATATAATCGCCAGCCCAGTCCCTTCTGGACTCGCCCAGTTGTGTTCGCGAAGTGGCAGAATAAAGACGAGCAAAATACCATCGCCAATCCGTCTTTATGTTCACGGCCTGCTAGACATTGATAAACCAGGTTCAATATACACCTGAAGGGTAACCCTAACCACGGTTACAACATGTTTTCCTCAATCTTTTTCAAGATTTCGTTTTTTTATAGCCGATGCTAGTAAGGGTTTTTCTATGTGCCATAAATTTGTTCTCCTTTATAATTTCTTGCTCAATTTGAATCCAAGGATATTAATAGTTTATTGCGCAAGCACATTGCAGCATGTTATTCCATGTACACAGTACATTATCGGCAAAATTGCTTACAAATTAAATTATTCAGTTTTTGTATTGGTAGTGTTTACACTGCTTTGTGGCTATCGGCTGGCAGGCCCCGGCTCTACCCACATTAAGTATTCAATTGATGACGGTCATATGCTGACTCGTACATTCGTTATAAGACCCAATTGCACTAGCATTTGCTATTACAATATTTATATCATTACATATACCGGATATAATACAATAACTTAGGTTATCATTTTACTTCATTGACCTTCAAAGTTCTTCAGTTGATCATTGTTCCATTATAAATATCACAGACTCTTACGCTGTTATCACAAATCCACAACCATTATCTGTTTCTATCACCAATACAATGTACCGAAGTTCTACAGTCTCTGTGGAATTTGTCTGTGTATAGATCGCTAATAGCTCTCATGTGAGGAGGCATTTGCGCCACACTGACACCATTTCATGATTTTCATCATACGCTCCATGCACTCAATGTTCAACTGCCTCCAAGGCTAATGAAAGTGCTCTGATGGGTGTGCGATCACCCCTCATCTGCCATGATACAAGGTCTCTGTATTATTCATGCGCCTGCCTCCTCAGAACTCGCTATGTGTGGAATTTTTAATTCAATAGCTCTGTAATTTATCTCAGCTCTAACATTGGTGGATTTTTCCTTGAACTATTTCGCTCTCTTCAGGTCATTTGTAGACTAGAGAGCTGGTTTTCAATCCACGGTTGTTGATGTTATTATTGTTAATGCATATTAGTGCTCTAGTAAATTAGTAAAACTACCTACCGGTAATATAAGTAATATACAATCAGTATTATCAGTTTATCACTGGACTTTTTGTTTTGGCACACGTCCAGCTTCTTTTATCTGATTTCTTTGTCCTAATATATCGTGTTGTTTTATTTATGTCCGTTCACAAATTGGGATTTTATAGTTGGAATTGATAATTAATTTATTATCTATAGGTATTACAGTATTAGGCAGGTCAAATTAAATTACATAAGACCGTATTAAATATTAAATGAGTAGCTTTTTAGCTGTGTTAATTGAGTCGTCCTTTGAAATTTGTTCTAATTTGTTTGTTTTTGTCCTGAACAGGAGCGACTGGAGCAAAGCAACACTTCTTCTCACAAGCGCATCACGAAACTGGAAGATGAGTTATTAGAAATCACAGCATATCGAGATGAACTGCAACGCTACATCAGAGAATTAGAACAAATGAACGACGACTTGGAACAAGCAAAGAGGTTAGCGATACACTGACTCAGTGTCCAGTATTCTTCAGTGGTCTTTGCCTTCTTCAGAACCACGGTCGTCAGTTTGGAGGTTTTCGAAGGCAAGTTGAATCATGCCATTGAACGAAACGCCTTCTTGGAAAGTGAGCTGGATGACAAAGAGTCGTTGGCCTTCACAGTGCAACGTCTCAAAGATGAAGCGAGAGGTTGGTGCTTTGACCCCTCCCTGACCTCTGTCCAGTTTGGATGTTTCAGATCTAAAGCAAGAGCTGGATGTGGTCAAGCGATCCGAGTCACAGCCCATGCTCAAAGGCACCTCTAATGTCAATGACCTCCCCTCGCCCCCTTCGATGCCTTCACTCCAACTCTACCATGATAAGGAGAGCAGGGCTCCTGTCATCCCCACCATAGCTGAAACGCCGCTGGACAGCAACCGTTTAGCTGATGACCAAGAAGCTGGTCTGCATATGACCGCTCACCCACCTGTCACTCCAGTAGTCAACGCCCAAAATAAACCTGGTCGGTGCTCAACTCCATTTATGGATGTTTATTGAATCTGTCTCTCTTTCAGTCTTGATGAACGGTGTCAGTCACCCCGGAGCGACCAATGGGGGGACCCCCCTGACCCCCGCGGCTAGAATATCCGCCCTCAATATTGTCGGTGACCTGCTCCGTAAAGTTGGGGTGAGAGCGTTTGATTGCACTTTTTAAGTTTTTGCTCCCCACTTTTTTCCCTGTTATTCACCGGAAAGTTGTTTTTCCAATATGTTTTAGTGTATAGCGTCTCGGAAATACCACATAGTGGATCATGAGAGTGAGGATGAAATAGAAGTATGTCTGAACGCTCCTTTTGTATGAAATCATTTGTGTCCCTAAACAATTTTATTTCATGATTTTCATTTTCTTGGTTAGCTCCAAGGCATGTATTTATTATGATCTCTTTGTTTTTTTAATTCTTCTCCACTCGGTGCATGTGTACTGGAGGGCATGTATGTCTGTGGGCGACCATGATCAATGCATGAATTGACTTCTTCCATGAAATTCAAATATTTGGGGATTTTTTACTAGCTAATTAGTATATCATAGACTAAAATTGATTAATTTTCTTTTATCTTTTCAGGCTTTGGAGTCAAAGTTAGCTTCGTGTCGAGATTTCGTGAATAACTCAGAGAAAGGAAAATCACACATTTCTGGGGTTAGAGCAGCCAACCCAGGAGTCAACTCACCAAGGTACGAGCATGCCCCTCGCTAAATTTCTTTTTCTCTTCTATTACATTTATCTTGTACACACTCATTTTGGTGCAATGCATTGATAAATGCATGCTTTATATTCTGTTGGATGAAGAGTGCACCTCCTATTTTACTCTCAGTCGACAGAACTCTTGGTCTGCCTATTTGAAAATACCCGCCTTCCTCGGTCAAACCCATGGAAGTCGGGTGGCTTCGTCTGCATCCAGCAAAGACACAGAAGATGAATCATTTCTGTGATAATGTAATCTTTTCAATGATGTTCGCATCCTGCATATGACCTGGTGACCCCTTCCTTCCTTATATATCAAAGCTGCATGTTTTTTTTTTTCCTTTTTTTTTTGTTTTTTTTTTCTTTTGGGTGTAAAACGAAACAGTCTTGAGCCTGATACAACAGATAGCATTGAAACAAAAATATTCCATGTTAATCAATTTCTAAATTGAATTCTGTTTCTTTTGGCAAAATTTGTTAACTGCGCAGCTCTGATCGTCCTTGCATTTGAACAGTGTACAGATCACTTGTTATCAGCCTTGAAGCTTTGTTGAATTAACTCCTTGAGGCCAATATTTTCCATGTGCCACAAAGTGTTATATAATCGCATGCTTTTCTCCTCTCCCTCTTAGCCCTCAACGCAGAATGTTTGGATTCCAATTCGGAGGTTTCAGGTTCTCAAGAGAATTCTTTACTTTAATTAAGTCCTTGGATGATTGCAATGCTGATACAACATTCTCCCAATTGTTGAACTCAATAAGATGTTCTAAGCTTCCTTCAACCACACTCTGTATCATTTTCACTGAGACAGTTATATAAATAACTTTCTCTCGGTCCAAATAAGATTACCAGTATTACAGGTTGGAGATACATACTCAATAATCAAGTCATTTGTATTTGTTCTTTTGCTATTTTCATTAGTGCTACCTCTCCTGCTGCTGATAGAAGTGCATCGGCATGGTTTTGGTTTTACAAATGCATTTTGAAGTGCATCTTCATTACAGTCCTCAATTCTATTCCGTCTTCCTGTACGAGTGACTGAATTTTGTTCTCTTCCAGAGCCAAGCGGCTGAATCGTGGATCTTCCCTCCCTCAGAGCCAGACGACAACCTCTGTTCCTCAACCGATGGTCAAAATCCCTGTTTAGAACCCAAGACTTATGTTTGTGAATAATGTTGTGGCCACTGCAGCTCCCTAGTCATGGCATGAGCACTGGGCTACATCCCCCCTCCTCCTCCTTTCCTCCTTTCCTTTCACATGTACTATTTTTATTTTTTTTTTTTTTTATTTTTTTTTACAACCATTTCCTTTTTTTTTTTCTACATATATTAATGCTTTTTTACATTTAATCACTTTTTCCTCTCTTTTTTTTTTTTTTTTTTTTTTGGCGGACAAATTTAAATTATTCATTGAAATACCTTAGTGCGTGTGTGTGGGAGATGTGTGTGTGGGAGACTCATAAATTGTTTATTATAATTATAATCCTCTCACTTGATTCGCACATTTCCTTTTGACATCTAAAGTAGTTCTAAACTTGTCTCTAAGGTCCCCACTCCCTGGTTTTGAAATAGAATTAATTCCCGTTCTGGTTGAATATGAAATGGTGTGCATTGGATTTTCTGCTATGCAATTAATTATCTACTGTTTCTGTTAATTTATTATGTAAGAGGGTTGAGCCAGTGTTGGTACCCTGCGATGCTTGTTTTCTGTCTCATGCAACGTGTGCCTCTGAAAGACCCCCCCCCCCACCCCTCCCATATCATCATTGCTGAAATTCTATGAGGATTTTTTTTTTTTTTTTTTGTGCAGAAATGACATTACTAATTTTTTTTAATCGTGGATTTTTACTTTGTTCGTGATTCAATATCGACTTTTTATTTCTGGAAGAGCATGCAAAGAAATAAAATTAACTTTTTCGAAAATTCCATATGCGTTTTAATTTTTATCTTGGCTGTGGTTGGCTATTCGTAATTTGCCCTAATAATACAGGTAACTTTTTATCTTTGCGAGTATATGTTACTCTTCGGTTCATTTAATTCACTTTTAAGATCATTCATAATTGTAGTTCTACATTGAACAGAAGAGTAATTTATACTCGCAAAGATAAAAAGCTACATACCGGTAATTATTTGAAACTATTTACATGTAGCATACATACTTTATGTATTTTAATAATAATTTGTTCTCTGCAGGCTGTCGTCCATGCGTTAAAATTACTAATATTAGTTCCTCACCTCCATTAAACATACTAGGTTAGGTATTGGTAAACACTGATTGATAAATTCCGGTCTGTCTAAAACCCTAAAACAAATTCATGTTTGCCCTAAAACGACTTGTTTGCCCTAAAATGACTTTGTTTGCCTTAAAACAAGTTCGTGTTTGCCCTAAAACAAGTTCGTGTTTGCCCTAAAACGACTTGTTTGCCCTAAAATGAGATTTTTTTGTTTGCCCTAAAACGAGTTGTTTGCCCTAAAACGAGTTTGTTTGCCCTAAAATGAATTTGTTTGCCCTAAAATGAGATTTTTTTGTTTGCCCTAAAACGAGTTGTTTGCCCTAAAACGGGTTTGTTTGCCCTAAAACGGGTTTGTTTGCCCTAAAATGACTTTGTTTGCCCTAAAATGAGATTTTTTTTTGTTTGCCCTAAAACAAGTTTGTTTGCCCTAAAACGAGTTTGTTTGCCCTAAAATGACTTTGTTTGCCCTAAAACGAGTTTGTTTGCCCTAAAACGAGTTTGTTTGCCCTAAAATGACTTTATTTGCCCTAAAACGAGTTTGTTTGCCCTAAAATGAATTTGTTTGCCCTAAAATGAGATTTTTTTTGTTTGCCCTAAAACGAGTTGTTTGCCCTAAAATGACTTTGTTTGCCCTAAAATGAGATTTTTTTTGTTTGCCCTAAAACGAGTTGTTTGCCCTAAAACGAGTTTGTTTGCCCTAAAATGACTTTGTTTGCCCTAAAATGAGAAAATGAGATTTTTTTTTGTTTGCCCTAAAACAGAGAGAGAGAGAGAGAGAGAAATCATTTATTTAACAACAACATACATCAATGTGAATTAAGCGGGGAGAAAAAAATAAAATAAATAAATTAAAAAATATTTTTTTTTCTTCTTTTTTTTTTTTTTTTTTTTTTCTTCCGGTGCAGACTAATGGTAGTAATGATGATGATGATAGTATGATGATGCAGGGAGACCAGGCTAAGGCACAACAAGTGTCCGTTTTCGCGCTGGCGACCCCGGGGGATGATGAAATGATAATGATATTCAATGAGACGAGCATGAGAGGGAGAGAGAACTATTGATAGGATATTAATTTTGGTTATTGCAGACATAGCAGTTTTCTATAAACATTGATATGAATATTGATTGATGAAATGAGATTTGATTCTTTTTGAAAATGAGGCTATTGAATGAGTTGATGAATATGAGAGAAGATGGCGTGGGAATGGGTTGACAAGTTTGTTTGCCCTAAAATGACTTTGTTTGCCCTAAAACGAGTTGTTTGCCCTAAAACGAGTTGTTTGCCCTAAAACGAGTTGTTTGCCCTAAAATGACTTTGTTTGCCCTAAAATGAGATTTTTTTTTGTTTGCCCTAAAACGAGTTGTTTGCCCTAAAACGAGTTTGTTTGCCCTATAATGACTTTGTTTGCCCTAAAATGAGATTATTTTTTTTGTTTGCCCTAAAATGACTTTCACCAACCATCTCTGGCCTGAGTTGGTTTTTTCGAGTCATGCCCTAAAACAACATTGTGTACAGAGTTCCAGTCACCTAGCTGTTTCAAATTTCTCACACACAATCTCATATCAATAATTAAAGTCTCCTTGCGAAAAATCGCGATGCTCAGCACGCGAAAGAGCGTGCACGAGACATTTTTCTCATTTTTGTTTGGGCGTTTTTGTCTTCTCTGGCTTGAGTTGGTTTACCCATTTCGAGTCATGCCCTAAAACAAGATTGTGTGCATAGTTCCAGTCACCTAGCTGTTTCGAATTTCTCACACACAATCATATAGATAATTAACGTCTCCTTGCGAAAAATCGCGATGCTCAGCACGCGAAAGAGAGTACACGAGGCATTTTTCTCAGTTTTGTTTGGGCGTTTTTGTCTTCTCTGGCTTGAGTTGGTTTACTCATTTCGAGCTGGTGCCATCCCACGATGATGCTGATTGTGACGAAGAGGAAAGCAGAGACGACGTTTTTGACCATTGATCAAACTTATGTCCATACTTTGAGTAAAAGGAACCAACTGATCTTGCCAAGGGTAAACAGACTGAAGCCACTTGTTCCAGATGTACATAATACAGTTATGAGGCCACCTTGACCAGTAGCAGGTCCACAGCAGGACTCATAATTATTGTGAATAGTCTTTTGTTTGGTCAACGCTGTGAGTATGACATGACATAACCGGTCAGAATATACCCAAAGAATTACAAAATAATTGTAACGAATTACCATTATAAATAACTGCTTAGAATTAAAAGGAAAAATACTTAAGGATACTTAAGGAATTTCCCCTCCTCCTTGACTTTAGGGGCTTCTTGTGAAATCCTGGTATATATTAATATTGGCCGTTTTCCATGCACGGGGTGATCGTTTGGTAGAGTACAGGCTCATTTCTCCAGTATATGAATGATTCTATTGAAGGGCTATTTATGGTTTCTTCTGAGAGTGAATTCCATATGATGGTGTTTCTATTATTGAATGTGTTTCTTCTGGGGTTGCTATTTCAGCATACTTGAGTTGGAGGGGAATATATAGGGTCTTGTCATGGTAGCGCGATCCGCTGCGTTGGGTGTGCTGACTTCTCAGTTCGAAGAAGGAACACACATTTTCTTTGTAACGCCCACTTGTAATTTTATAGAGTTTGATCATATCTCTCTGAT
>KB308863.1:39733-55011 GCA_000328365.1 Capitella teleta | reverse complement strand
TCTCTTAGGATGCCAAGTCAGAGGCTTCTGAATTTGATTTTGTATTGTGAGAATATTGTTCAAGCGAATGTCTTACATATTTTACACATGCCCGGAATTTGCAACAAACTTTGCAATTCCATTATGGAATCTCATCATCCCTCTTTGATGCCCCTATGTCATGCCCTCATTTTCATGTTCTCAAACTCGTTCAAATCTTCATCAAAATGCGTGTCATGTACATTGTTCATTTCATAAATACCAATTTCGCTGAAATGCTTAATGGCAATAGAAGCCTGCGTGCTATTATCTTGGAAAGAATGTGAGGATGCTCAATAAAGATTATAACGTTGCACAAATCCTTTGATTTCTCTCTCCTCTCTCACTAGTATTTTAGCTATTTAGTAGCATGCGTATATGCTATTTATAAGTCTTACATTGATCGGCATTAAGTATGTAATTGGAAACATGATGTGAAGTCACTATTGAATAATAATGAAAAAAAACTCCTTAAAGCTGCTTTAGCCGTAAGTTTAGCACCTGCATTCACTGATTCAGCTAAACAGCAGCTGTTGTCCACGGGCTTTCAATGCGCTCGCCACGCACAACGAGCTCACTGACCGCGGAGAAACCCCCCGCCGGGCGTGCTGCGTGAGTGACCAGCGTTAAAGCGCTGTGACGCGTCTATACGTAATTAGTCTATGATGTAATGTTTCTTAATCATATTTCATGTAATAGTATTTATATATCAGCATTTGCGATAAGCGACACATTTCAGTGTGCGGCGTCATAATTATAAGCTTATAGGCGAAAAAATTCTCGAAAAAATATGAGATAGAGATTCATGATAATAAAATTCTAAATGGCGAAATTCAAATTTCCTCTCACAATATTTGTAAAATATGAGGTCATTGTTTCTCACCTTGATAGTAAATGAAGAGAGCTGCTACTTTGATGAAAGATCGAGACGTCGATGGTTGAATTTACCAAGAGGCTGAATTGTGGTAACTTTGGAAATGGCGATGTAATCGTGTAGACATTCGTTAGCTTTGAAAGCGAGAGGGGAACTAATGAGTGGAGAAGCCGGGGATTATTTTTATATATGTCATTACGACCGTGAATAGCCTGCTCGACAGATCTCTGCTTCAGCTTGACTCCGCCCTAAGTATGCCAAGTGCGCTCGAGCGTGCAAGCGAGCTTGAAGCAGGGAGGCGGAGCATAGCTCCAAGCCCTTTCGTGTTTGTTAAAGTACTGAAATATTTCGCCTTTCACGTCACCTCCACGTATTTACACTTAACGCTTAAAGCGCGATAGCTCCTGCCTGCTGGTCCATGCAGGTCACGTCAGGCTCACGTCGCCTGCAGGTGACCATGTGAGTGCGGAGATCAAGTACTCATGCCACGTTAGCCTAATGTTACCTGCAGGTGACCAAAATTTACACCTGCTGGTAACGTTAGGGGAATGTTCCGTGTTTGCTGGGTTAGGGCAAACAATTCGTTTTAGGGCAAACAAACAAAAAAATCTCATTTAGGGCAAACAAAGTCATTTTAGGGCAAACAACTCGTTTTAGGGCAAACAATGTCATTTTAGGGCAAACAAAGTCATTTTAGGGCAAACAACTCATTTTAGGGCAAACAACTCGTTTTAGGGCAAAAAAAAAAATCTCATTTTAGGGCAACAAAGTCATTTTAGGGCAAACAAACTCGTTTTAGGGCAAACAACTCGTTTTAGGGCAAACAACCCGTTTTAGGGCAAACAAACTCGTTTTAGGGCAAACAAACTTGTTTTAGGGCAAAAAAAAAAACTCATTTTAGGGCAAACAACTCGTTTTAGGGCAGACAACTCGTTTTAGGGCAAACAAACTCGTTTTAGGGCAAACAAACTTGTTTTAGGGCAAAAAAAAAAAAATCTCATTTTAGGGCAAACAAAGTCATTTTAGGGCAAACAACTCGTTTTAGGGTAAACAAACTCGTTTTAGGGCAAACAACTCGTTTTAGGGCAAACAACTCATTTTAAAGCAAACAAAAAAAAATCTCATTTTAGGGCAAACAAAGTCATTTTAGGGCAAACAAACTCGTTTTAGGGCAAACAACTCATTTTATGGCAAACAACTCGTTTTAGGGCAAACAAACTCGTTTTAGGGCAAACAAACTCGTTTTAGGGCAAACAAACTCGTTTTAGGGCAAACAAACTTGTTTTAGGGCAAACAAAAAAATCTCGTTTTAGGGCAAACAAAGTCATTTTAGGGCAAACAACTCGTTTTCGGGCAAACACAAAAATTTCATTTTAGGACAAACAACTCATTTTAGGGCAAACACGAACTTGTTTTAGGGCAAACAAAAACAATCTCATTTTAGGGCAAACAAAGTCATTTTAGGGCAAACAAACTCGTTTTAGGGCAAACAAACTTGTTTTAGGGCAAACAAAAAAATCTCGTTTTAGGGCAAACAAAGTCATTTTAGGGCAAACAACTCGTTTTAGGGCAAACAAAAAAAAATTATTTTAGGGCAAACAACTCATTTTAGGGCAAACACGAACTTGTTTTAGGGCAAACAAAAACAATCTCATTTTAGGGCAAACAAAGTCATTTTAGGGCAAACAAACTCGTTTTAGGGCAAACAAACTTGTTTTAGGGCAAACAAAAAAATCTCGTTTTAGGGCAAACAAAGTCATTTTAGGGCAAACAACTCGTTTTAGGGCAAACAAACAAAATCTCATTTTAGGGCAAACAACTCATTTTAGGGCAAACACGAACTTGTTTTAGGGCAAACAAAAACAATCTCATTTTAGGGCAGAGTCATTTTTGGGCAAACAAGTCGTTTTAGGGCAAACCAAGTCGTTTAGGGCAAACCAAGTCGTTTTAGGGTTTTAGGCAGACCCGTCTTTGTCAATAATTCAGATAAGTCAAAATCACAGTGTGTCTAAGTGCGTTATGAATCTCAGCGGAAGTTAAACAAGATGGCGGGAAATATTTCGCTTTGACATTCTCATCATTTGTCATTCCGGCAATAATTACCCGATTTCGTTCCTGTGAGCTCACTACCGAGTAATGCGAGACGCTGTAATCATGAAGCCCACCCAGAGTAGTGATTATAACGCCGGAGCTCTTCTGTCCTCTCCAAACGAACCCGAGACATTCAACAGACTTGAAGCAGATTACGAAAATTTATCCAGGAAATTTTTGACCAAAGAACGCACTTTTCAGCGTCAATATGCGCACATATATGCTGCTAGGCTCTGGACACAGAGACCCGGACTGGAAAAGGTTGCAAAAGAGAAGTGGGGTGAGCTGAAAATAATTTAATTGTTTCATGAAAACACTTCAACTTAATTTCGAAATAACTAAATAGATTTATTACATTTCAATCATCAATGATTTTGCTGTCCTGTGCATTTCAGGAGACTCAGCACCAATACGAAAATTGTGTGACCTTCAAACAGGTGAAACATGTGTGGTGATCGGTACGCTGTTCAAACATATGGATTTGAAGCCGAGTATTTTGAAGGAAATCAGCGAAGACGTAGGTTATTCCTCATTTTATCTCAAAGTGGTTATATTTTTGTCTTCTTTTCAGCACAGTTTGATGCCGCTGCCTCCCAGAGCGAAATACACGGATGAATCAGATTCATTAATTTTGGAGGATGAGCTTCAGCGCATTGTCCTGCAGGGCGACATTGACGTCCAGGCACTTGTTACAGGTGATCATCTCCGCTGAACCTGGAGAAAGCATCTTGATGTTCAATATCTCTGGTTGTTGCAGGTGCGCTGGTTGCTGTCTACGGAGAGGAGCCAGATGACAATCGCGGAAAATTTAATGTCAAGGAATTCTCATTTCCTCCGTTGCCATGCCAACCAGAGCGTCCTCTGTCTGGGAATGATAAATACATCGTCTTGACTTCTGGTTTAGACATTGGGGCCAAGAACGAGGACTTGTTGTCTTTGCAATTGATGGCTGACCTCTTGACAGGTCAACTAGGTGATCCCCATCAACAGAGTACGTTGGCGTCTGTTTCTCGTATAATTCTGGCTGGGAATTCCCTTAGCGAAAATACTCAAGACAAGGAGAACATCTCCAAAGCAAAATATCTCACTAAGAAGACTATGGCCGGCAGCGTAGATGCCATCAAATCCCTCGACAGCCTCCTTGTTCAACTTGCGGTACTCAGCTACACTTCACTCTCTACATCATGTACTTAATTTTCAAATTGTTCTCTCAAATAGAGTTGCATGGAAGTGGATTTGATGCCGGGCGAACACGATCCGGCCAACAGCTCCCTTCCCCAGCAACCTTTGCACAGGTGCATGTTTCCAGAGTCGCTGAGATTTCCCACAATGCACTGTGTGTCGAATCCTTACAGCTGCAAAGTTGATGGTTGCCTGTGAGTAATCTGACCGATGACAGACTGATTTAAAGATGATTTTAGTATCACAGGAACATCAGGACAACCCATTCACGACATTTACAAATTCAGCTCAATGGAAGACCATCTACAAATCTTGGAAACTACTCTCAAATGTACGCACTTAGCTCCGACTGCTCCTGATACGCTGGGTAACCATCTCATTCATATTCATTAAATTTTAATAATTATGAATTTAAAAGAATGAATTTATGTGATTTTTATTTCAGCCTGTTACCCGTACAGTGATATGGACCCCTTGGTTATTAGCGATGACTGTCCAGATGTATTCTTTGCTTCTAATATGCCCAAATTCCAGCACAAAATCTTTGAAGGTAAGATTTCCAAGTTTGTATTTTTGAAGTGACGTTTCTCAAAGGCACATAAAAATGGTTTTATTCAGAAATCTCCTGATTATGTTATAAACATTCAAGAAATCAGCTTTGATAGAGTCACTGTTTGATATGGCTTCTATTTTTTTTTTTTTTTTTTTTTTTTTTTAGGCCTAATGTGTGCAAAAAATAATATAATCAATGCATGCAACAGCATGGCAGAACAGAAAAACCTATAAAAACTGCCAGCTTAAAAATACAACAGCAACAAAAGATATACTCTTGAATGCTATTAATGATAATGTACAGTGTTGATAAGTTTCCTAACATTCACTTGGTAACTTTTTCTATTATTTTACCTTGTATTTGAAGGTTTAGTAAGCTGCAGAGACTTTGTATCATGTTCCGCATAAGAGAAATTCTTGTAATAATGTTTTATCAAATGAAACATATAGTTTTTCTTAGTTTCTTAGCTCTGATTATGGGTTCATCAGAAAATTTAGAATCTGTAGATGCAATTTGGTATAAAGAATATTAGTTTATGTTGAGAAATGGCTGAGAAATGATTTTTTCAAGATTGTACATCCAAAGTTTAACAAATTCTGAAATTAATGTGGCAGACAGAGGGATACGGGGCCTAAGATATTAAAGCACAGGAAGGGTTAAAGTAAAAAATTATAAAAGAATCAGTTCAATGTACGCATTTGAATGCAGTTGGGTATCAAAAAAGGGTTTTGCAATTATAGAGGTAAAATCAGCATTCATCACTGTTAAAATATTTGAATAGAAAGGGAAAGTTCAATAGTTTCTCATCTGAATGTAAGAGGTAAAATTTCAAGAAATTGACATCGCTTAATTGCGAGACAGGTCAGCATTTAAAAAAATAAAACGTGGCATAGATCATTGGACTGATTCGATTGATTTTGGTCTTGAGATGAGGAGATCAGACGGGAAAGGTAAGATCTAAATTGATACGCGGCCTATGAAGAGAACATTTGACATTGATGGGTACAAAGTTATCATCTACTAGTATCACATATTCTGCTCAGCTATGACAACTTCTTGTCACTACTTTTTCTTTTTCTCAAAGAATAGCTCCCTGCAATCTTATTTTTTAATAAAGAATCAAACTCAAGTCAGATTTTAACGTGAATCCCTCAATTTCGTCAGACTAATTACTTATTAAAATCTTTGTAGGTCCCGAGGGTCAGAGGGTGCTGTTACTGTGTGTGCCTCGATTCAGTGAGACGCAGACGTGTGTTCTAGTGAACACCCGTACCCTGGACTGTGAGTCGATAGCTTTTGCTACGTCATTCCCTTCGGCCGATGGAGATAGTCCGGAGTTGGACAAATGAGAAATTCTTACATCATTCTTCCTGTTTCTTCTAATAAAATTATTCTTGTATTCAGTGTTTTTGGGTGTTATATAATTTTCTAATGAACATTCTGACGATGATAATTTGGACATGTATACTGCTGCTTGATCATTTTTTTCATGAGCGCCACCTGATCACTAACTTTTCATTGCATGTACATGTATGGCACTGTCAGACTATTGAATAAGGATCAAGTTCTGAACAGGTGATGCAAATGAAGTGCCCAGGGCACCCTGTTATCATTTTCAAAATGCCAGCAATATTACTACAATATTTGCAGTTAGCTGTGTATGAAATTATTGCGATGTATTGCGTTACGATCTTTCTTGTCTCTACCTTGGATTGAGCGGATCATAACGCATTTGTGGTGAGCCAATGTCAAGGTCATCTTTGTCAACCTGAATAAGAGACGGTTGTGGTTGCTGGCGGCACAAGTAATTCGTTTTTAATGCGATCATCAGAGAGATTGTGAGTGATTTGATGCGAGTAAACTGCTAATGAATATCCATGGTTTAAAATTCTGACAAAGATCACGATTGACAACCGTTATACTCATCAATATTATCGCATAAATTATTACCTATGCACTAGCCGACTACTAGCTCTGTGGGAACTACTCCGCTACCCCTACTCCGCTACCCTTGGGGAGCTAGCCGACTACCACAGTCTCACAGATATTGAGATAAATCGGGCGAGGTTTGCGTACCCCTGGGTCTCGCTGTAGTATGTCAGCTACTAGCTGACATACTACAGCGAGACCGAGGGTTTACCAGACCTCCCCCAATGTATCTATGCTACCTATGCACAAATAATTATATTAATATTACACTTGGGTTACACTTATAAACTTATTAACACTTGTTCTTGCACACTCAAATCGGGCAAGGTCTGTATGCTGTAGAACATCAAATTTTTGCAGACTGCAAGTTTTATGACTCAGGCCTACTTTATTTGATTGGTCCAAAAATTATTCACGGCCAACTGTAAGGTCATAGTATAAGATCATCCAGAAACATTGCGGACTTGTGTGTGCATCAAATGTTTGCGGTTGATGATGACCGCAAATACATGTACATGTATAGCAAAAGTTTTATGCGGCGCAAAAAGTTCCTGTTCTACACCATCTCTGGCGTCTCGCTGTAGTAGCTAGGCCCCGACACTAGCTCATGCTATCATGATAGACCATTACAGCTACTGATGATTGTGATACTCACATTATATAGTATATATATAAGTATAGTCTATAAGTAGTCTGTAGTAAAACATATACATGTATTAGTATTGTTCTAAGACTTAATTGCTACATCAATGGATGTAATTATTGAGAATAGACCCTGAAGCCAACAAGTCGATTGATTTGTAGCTGGCTGAGGCCTTTTTCGGCTGGCTAGTCGAACAGCCGATCTTTTTGTGGCACACTGTGATTTTTTTCCGACTGGCTTAGATCGGCTGCAGTGCAATGCATGTACATGTACAAATGCATTACATTTATTAGTATAATGTTATAAATGTAGTTTTGATAAAATACGTCTAGCTCTATGCATAAGGAAATAATAGAATTAAGAATTAGGGAGCTCACTTAGCTCAACCAAAAAATACTGCATATTTATGCAGTATTTATCATGGTTTGTGTCTGCTACGATATACTAGACCCCGTAACCAGTCGGATAAAGCCGACTAGCCAACTGAAAAAAATCTTAGCCGCCGCCGCCGAAAATTATCCGACTCAACCGAAAAAAAATAGCAGCTGATAAAGCAATGGCTTAGTCGGAAGAAATTCGCGCCAAAAGTGGCAAATGAAATTGCTTCTTACCTCACAGTGAAACCCACCCCAGAGGAGGAAGACAATCCCCTCCTCTTTTGGCTGAGGCATGCTAAAACCTTCCCTATTGTTGCAGAGTGTGCAAAATCGTATTTGACCATCTCTTGTTCTTCGGTGCCAGTGGAGAGAATGTTCTCTACCACTAGTATCATCCTCAATGGAAAGAGATCAAGCCTAGCACCTTACAAGCTTAATCAAATTTCCTTTATTCATGACTTTATTTGGTTTTTTCTTGAATCCCTTTTCTAACAACTACAATATGCAAAGATATCTGGCATTCAAGTTCTCTGCAGTATAAGTTTAAGTTCTTGTTTTGTGTCTTCCCTTATCAATTACTACCAGACCTTTATGTTTAGTACTGTATTCATTTATACAGTAAAGTGTTATAACAGTAGTCAATGTATGGTTTACATATCTACCATTCACATCTAGGATGTATCAATCAAGAGTAATTGAGAGTTTGTGACTTGATGATTTTTGCTCATTTGATGTTGGATTCAATGGGTTGACTGTTGAGCATCATAATCATCTACACTATGTATGTATAATACTGTAGATTAAAATGCATTATAGGGACCATTGTCAATGTATCTATGTGTCAATCAAGGGGTAATTAAGACTTGATAAACTACCGGTTGTGCTATGGTGTGCAGTGTATGCCCATTAATTTGTGGTTTTGTTTGTGATATTACATGTTGTTTTCAGTATTAATTTCAGTAAGAATTTCAAATGCTTTTTATGTTTCATCGTATTAATTAAGTCCTGCAGTGTTCCATTATGTGCCATTTTTTATTTTAACCAGTATTTGATTTTGGTATGGTGACTGACCATTGCCTATTTGTTTTGGGGTTTTTTGGTCTAATAAAGAGAGAGAGATCGAGAGAGAGAAATCATTTATTTAACAACAACATACATCAATGTGAATTAAACGGGGGGAAAAAAAAAAAAAAAAAAATTTTTTCTCCTTCCGGGTGCAGACTAATGGTAGTAATGATGATGATAGTATGATGATGCAGGGAGACCAGGCTAAGGCACAACAAGTGTCCGTTTTCGCGCTGGCCACCCCGGGGGATGATGAAATGATAACGATATTCATGATGATAATGATATGCGACGAGCATGAGAGGGAGAGAGAACTATTGATAGGATATTAATTTTGGTTATTGCAGACATAGCAGTTTACTATTAAACATTGATATGAATATTGATTGATGAAATGAGATTTGATTCTTTTTGAAAATGAGGCTGTTGAATAAGTTGATGAATATGAGAGAAGATGGCGTGGGAATGGGTTGACGGTGTTGGTAATTGAATAGCGGAGACCCAGTTGGAAGAATTGGTGTCAATGCAACGGGACCCGCAACCGATCATCTCCTCGTCCAGCACTGATAAAAGTGCTGAAATAAATAAAGGATGTTTTTATTTTAAACCTTAGGCTCCTGGTATTTATATGGTGTACTGAATAACTATATAGGCAGTAGCTGTTCATTTGCTTAACATAATCATGTTATTGCATTGTGTAATGACACTCTAGTCATTCTAGTCAGTCGAAAAAATTTTGTGGTTGAGCAGCCATAAAAGTCTTAGTGACTAACCAGTCGGAAAAGCTTCTAGCCAGTCATAAATCTATTGACTGACTGGTTACGGGGTCTACGATATACTCATAGATACTTATATGTGAAGGGTATGTGAAAGGGAAATTGTGGATGTTTACCATTGAGAATTCTATATATTAGAGAAGATATATTTCTTTGTCATCTCGGTTTTTTGTGGTAGCGGGGTAATTGTTGGTTACATCTTAATAACCTATCAGTATAGAAATTACCTCTCTTTAATTAATGGAGCCTTCGTTTCTTAATCATAATAATAAACTATGCTGCATTTCGACTCTCTTAAGTCACGATCACAGCCATGGTGCCTGGTTAATAAAGCAGCATACATTGACAGCTAATTTACTTTGTGAAATTCTATATAGGCCCATTCCCAAAAACAGGAAGAAATCGTTAAGTGTGTCATCTAATTACCGATCAGTGGCGATAAGTAGCATTTTATTGAAAGTCCTAGATTATGTTATTTTAAAAAAGCATGCGTCTGTTTTAAGCACAAGTGATTTGCAATTTGGTTTCAAATCTGGTCTCAGTACAACACAGTGTACATATGTCTTGAATGAAGTGGTGGATTACTATACTCGTAGTAATAGTTCAGTTTTTGTTTGTCTCCTTGATGCCTCTCATGCATTTGATCGTGTGCATTACATAAAATTGTTCAATCTATTGAGGAGTCGTGATCTATGTCCATTACTAATTAAGCTCATGTTAAATATGTACTCTTCACAATCGCTCGCAGTCAAATGGCAGAATAAAGTGTCATCATCTTTTCGTTGTAGTAATGGAATTAAGCAAGGGGCTGTTTTATCGCCAGTATTGTTCTGCGTCTACATGGACTCCCTCTTAATCCGTTTAAAAGAAAGCAGACTTGGATGTTATGTTGGGAATGTTTTTGCTGGAGCTGTTAGTTATGCCGACGACATAACGTTGATCGCCCCGACTCTCAAATCAGCTCAATCTCTACTCGAAATTTGCGAGCAGTTCGCCAGTGAATTTCATGTTCTCTTTAATAGCACCAAAAGCAATGTTATAGTCTTAAACAATCCTTTTAGAAAAAACTATGGTTTACACAACCTTGTCTTGAATAACGCGGCCATTCCATATACTGATTGTGCTCTACACCTGGCCGGGTTCTTTTATTGGGAAGGAAGCAAATAAATTTAACATAAAAAAGGCAATGCAGGATCTAAATGCTCGAGTCAATATGCTAGTTTGTAATTATTCTTTTTCATATTTCGACACTTTATGTTTTCTATTTAATTAAATCTTATTGCACCTCTTACTATGGTTCTCCTCTATGGAAACTCGATGTAAATAGTTTAGAAGATTTTTGTATTTGCTGGAGGAAAGCGGTGAGAAAACTTTTAGGCCTTAATTCAAGAACAAGATCAAAATTTCTACCACACGTGTTAAATGTTATTGAAGTTAGATCAGAATTAATATCACGTTTTTCTTCTTTTTACCTCAAGTTAATTAAGAGTGAGAACAGTCTGTCTCTACATGTTGTTTACTCATGAATGAAACCCCTAGCACCTCAATAGTTGTGTCTAATCTCCAATCTTTATCTCAATATGTCAATAAAAATATTTCTGAAATTAATTCACATGACTTTAAAACATTACGCAATTTAATAGTTGATACTTGGCTCTCTGAAATTGATCACTCCACTTTTGTTTATTCTAAATTATTAATAGAACTTCTGCAAATGAAATCGCATTCGTCACCTTTCATGTCTTTTCACGAAATTCTAATAATGTTAAATTTCATTTGTCTGATGCCTGATTAATTGGTCTTTCAATTTTTCTTTTTTTTTCAATTTTTTTTTTTTTTTCTTTTTTTATCTCTCCTCTTTTTTCTGTTAACTCATTAATTACCATTATTTTTATGGTGAATAAGTGATATTATTATTATTATATATCATGATGAGAGTAATTTCCTGCCAAATCTCTCGAAAGAAATGCCGCAGGAGTGACGGGTCCTTATAGCAATTAATTGGAGACTTGGAACGAGGCACGACATACTCAACACATATAGCACCAGAGAATTCATTGATGCAAATGATGAGAATTTCAGTTTTTAATATGAATAATAAAAATAATGACTCATAATAAAATGAGAATCTCAGTCATTTGAAATGAATCTCGCTGTCCCACAGCTCCTCAAGCGGTGAAGAGTAAGTGTATACCAAGTATATACCAATGTACAGTCTCTCAGGTTGGGACTTAAAACGAAGACCTTATAACCAAAGAAATGAATATTCATGATTTATGGGCAGCCTTTTGAGCACTATACAAAAATGAATTACTTTATATTTGCATGGTCCTGCAAATCATTGACTCATGACTGCGTAATATCCATGTTGCAGGTTAAAGAAGATGAGTAGCTCAGTGCGCAAGGTGTCCACCCTGGTGTCCACTAAGTGGCTGGCTGACCAGCTGGCTCAGCCCTCAGCACCTGCATTGCGAGTGCTTGATGGCTCCTTCCATCTCCCTTTCATGAAGCGGAACGCCTTTCAAGAGTTCTGCCAAGGTCACATCACTGGAGCTCAATTCTTTGACTTGGATGCCTGCTCGGATAAATCATCCGAGTACGACCACATGCTGCCGCCTGGTGAACAGTTTGCAAACTATGTCGGAAACCTTGGGATCGATAACGACACTCACATTGTGGTATATGACAACAACGACACGTTCGGCCTTTTCTCAGCTCAGCGCGTTTGGTGGACATTCCGAATCTTTGGTCATCCTCTGGTTTCTGTACTCAATGGAGGACTTCCCGCCTGGAAGCGAGATGGCTATGATCTCACGGATGAAATTGACAAAGTGGATGCCAAAGTATTCAAAGCAGCCACACGAAATGACGCTCTGATCAAGAGCTTTGAGCAGATGAAAGCCAACGTTGCTGAGGGTTGCCAGGATTTTGCTGTGATGGACGCAAGGCCGGCTGGTCGCTTCGAAGGAACCTCTCCTGAACCGCGTCCTGGTTTGTTCGCTTTGTTCACTTATGGATTTGTTCGCTTTGTTCACTTATTCACTTTGTTCACTCAGGAATCAAACCGGGTCACATGCCGTCAACCATCAACGTTCCTTTCACTGCGGTCATAGATGAAAAAACTAAACTGATGAAGTCCCCATCACAACTGAAAGCCATGTTTAAGACAAAGGGCGTTGACCTAGAAAAACCACTCACTGCAACTTGTGGCTCAGGTGAATTGCTGCAATTTTTCATTTTTTAATCTCATATATTTTTCCAGGTGTTTCTGCATGTATGCTTGCTTTGGCTGCTTTTGAGTGTGGAAGAGAGGATGTGGCTATTTACGATGGCTCATGGACCGAGTGGTTCAATCGCGCACCTCTTGAATTAATTAAATCTTCATAATATGATCTCTCAAAGTTATACATGTGCTTGATGATGTGCTATTTGGGGATTCCTTAAAAAGTGCTAAATTAACTCTCAATATGAATTTCATGTTTTTTAATTATATATCTCAAGATTATTTTCAAGAATTCATGTGTTAATCGTCAGTGTTGCTTATAATATGTAGCAGTTGTATTATACCTGGAATTTCGTGCATTTTTCTCACAAGTTTATTAATGAAATCCATGAAGATTTGGATTTTCATCTGGATAAAGTAATATTGACTCATTTTTATTTATATTAAAATGGAGAAAAATCATTCTCCTTGACAGCTGTTTGGATTGTTTGTTTGATTTTTCTATTTTTTTCCCCCACAGTATTTTCTGGCCGAAACCAGAGAAATAAAATAATGAATGTTTCGTTTGATTCCTAAACAAACTTTGTTATATTTTCTCAAGAATAGTGTTTTTTTTATCATTTTGAAATAAATTTTCTGTGTCGGATATTCATAACAGGATATTCTTCCTCTGATATCTGTGGATTAGAAATTAAAGAATGATTTGAGAATTTATGAAATTATCTTTAATTGCTATAATTTTATTCCTTATTAATAATTAATTGATATTATTTAATATGCTTAACTCACTATAATTATATTCCTTATTATCTTTGAAAGTACATCTACTCACGATATCTATGGCTGATTAACCACTGAAACTGAAAGGCAAACATGAGACGCGAAACATTTGAAGGGCATGATGACTCAACTCTTCGCACATCTCTCCAGCAAAATCCCCAGTGCACGTGCACTTGAATCCCTTCGTTCCTCCGCGAGAACACATGCCTCCGTTCAGGCAAGGGTTTGGCTGGCAGGCATCTAAACAGCAGAAACGTGTACATGTAATAGATTATACAGAGTAGGCCAAACATAGTTTTATCTATTCCATATTAAAGATTTCAATGCTTTTCAATGGCACTGCGCTTTTCCGAGAAACTTACAAAACAGATCGAAGTGTGAAAATCACTAATAATAAATAATAAATAAATACCTGGTATGAATAAATTAGCAGTTCATGCTGCTATTCCCAACATTTATAATCCAATTTTGTCGACATTTATGCCGATTTATCTCAATCAGAAGAGTGCCAATATTCGGCGATATTTTGATAATTTTACCTTTCAGCCCCTATAACCATGGGTGAGCATCATTTGGATGCCCAAATAATTAAGACATCGCTCTCTGCAGTTGTTGACATACACACTGCTGCACTTAGTGACCCGTTGCATACTAGTACATGTATGCGAGGGATGATCGTTGAGTAGGCCTTATATAGTGCATAATAATGGAAATGCATCGTACAATATAAATTGTCTGTCTGACTGGTGGAGATTGTGGAAAATGAATGTCGCCAATCGCCATGCATGCACGCAAGCGGCTCTGACTTTTTCAGCACTTATATTTTTGTTCGGGATTATGTTGTAACAATCCAAATGCGCTCTCCCGTCGTAATTCTGGTACGTAGCATCAGAGGCGTAGGAACGTTCCCAGACTTGTGGGGGCCCAAATTGAAGGTAATGATAGAGGGACACCTGCGCCGCGGCGCATCCACACTAGGGGGGTCCGAGGGCATGCTGCCCCGGAAAAATTTGTTGTTATAAAGAGTGAAAAATCTCTTTTCTGAGCACTTAAATACTAAAATTTAACACATTACCTAAGGCAGATTTTGTGCGAATTTTCGACTATTTAGTCTTAATCACTTAATAAAGACGAAATAGTCTAAAATTCGCACAAAATTTGTTTATTCCGTGTTTCATATAACCTTTTGTTTCTACATTCATTCCAACACGGCGGAAGCACTCATTATTCTGGACTATAGCACTTCGTGATTACTTACCACTGGCTTTTAAATGCCCCCCCACCCCCCTAGCTCATTCTATATTCTTATTACTTCTTCTTATTCGATTTCTTTGCGTAAATGGGTGCAGAATAACGTACAGTCAATCCATATCAGGTATATATATATATTTTTGAATAATTGATAAATTTTAGTAAATTTTAAAGTTTTGTTTTAACATGGAATAGATAAGACTGCTTTTGGTCCACTCAGTATATGATTATATGGGCAAGTGTCAAGCACACGACCTTGCTGAGTACACAAATGGAAATTGAAACTCACCGAATTGACAGTTTTTGCCACTGAAGCCATCCGCGCACGTGCACAAGTAGCGATCATCTTCTGCCTCATGACCCAGCTGGACTTCTCTGTCGTCATGGCGACGGTACTGCATGAGTCTCCTCCACAGTTTTTTCCAGGACGCAATCTTTCCAATATATTTCATCCTGAAATTGTCGATCAGCGTCGTAACTTTGTCCATTTCAGAGAGTCTGCAAACGCCGTCATTT
>KB308855.1:138000-148533 GCA_000328365.1 Capitella teleta | reverse complement strand
ATGGTTGATGAAGTTTGGTAACTTAATATGAGATTAAACGTTATGCAGTGGCTTTAATTAAGGTTCGTTAAAACAACATGAGGTGCATGTATATCATGTTACTATGCAGGTTATTTTTGGTTAGGTTAGGTTAGGTTAAGTTATTTTTGGTTAGGTTAGGTGTAAATTTTTTGTAACGTTAGATAACGTTACAGTAACGTTACCTAACGTTACCATGGTAACGTTAGATAACGTTATTGCCCCCATCCTGAGTAACGTTAGATAACGTTATTTTGTAACGTTAGGGAAGGTTACCTACACGTGTCTCCCACGTTTGCCTAACGTTCTGTGTTTGCTGGGGTACTCATAGCTGGTGATTTGATTGCACTTTTAAGTGCAAGGGCATGACCTTCTGGAGTATGTCAAATTAGCCCAGTGCAGCAGGACATATAGTTTAACTAATTAATACATTATGAGTTAACAAAAAATAGTATGAAAATGATGACAAAGATACTTGACAAGACTGATCAAGTTGTGTGCTATGAAACTGTTTGACTCATTCATTCTCCCTGTTGACTTGTTTACAGGGTTAGACACTCTTAGACATTCTTACACTTAGACACTAGTATGCTTGTGATGAATGCGATCTGAGGACCGATGTTGTGATTTTCTTGCCTAAAGAGGCAAACGTTTTATATACCGAACGTTTATTTTGTAAATTTTTTCATGTGAACCGAAATCGTTTACACGAACCTGCGCAGAAAGTTGCGCAAAGAAACCACCAGCTGAGTTTCAAAATGGAGGCGCTTGTGTCAAGTAACTTGCGGTTTTCGGATTGTGCATGTCCAGTGTGCTTGTCAGTGCTCATCGAGCCTGTCACAATGCCCTGTGACCACGAACTATGCATGCCATGCTTCAAACAGAACGTCGAAGAGGCTAATTTCACCTGTCCGCTTTGTCGAAAGCGAATTTCCACTTGGGTTCGCAGAGCGACCAGAACAAACAGCCTCGTAAACACGAAACGTTGGTGCCAAATACAGAAAGCTTTTCCCGATAAAGTGCAGAAGAGGCTACAAGGTGTCGAAGACGATCAAACATCAGACGAAGGTAATTAATAATCGATAATTCATGCGATATTTAGTGTAAACAAGTAGTAGAAGCCATTTTGGCAATGTGCCAAAAGTGAATTTATCCGTTATAAGTTCAAGTTGTGTAAAATGTCTTGTTACCAGTTGTTGCGTGGCTGCTGATGTTTAGTTTTGTGTTGATTAGGGGTGTTGTGTACATCCAGACAATGAAATGAGGATGACAATGGGAACTTAACATGATTAAGCTGCAATATCAACCTAAACCATTAATTTTCAGAATTTATCAGCATCACTCCATTATCTGAGCCAGGAGCCATCAGAGATGAGTATATGAAAGAGCTACATCGTGTAAGTGCTGTCTATATGGACCTGACAGGGGATAATTCTCTCAATTATGTTTTTATTGAAATAGATGAAGAAAGAGCAGGAGGTTGAAGAAGATGCGAGCCGAAACCTCATTCAGCAGTTAACGGAGGAGGAAAATGAGAAAGAGCGTGAAAGGAGGCGCATTGAGATGGAAGACGAAGCATTTGCTCACAATCTGTCCTCTGACTTTGCACAAGTAAGCTCTGCTCACTTCTCTCCCTCAAATTCTAAGCTGTATTTCCAGGAAAAACCAATCGCTTCTCCAGGCTTCAACAAGATGCTTTGTGGCGTTTTTAAAGGCGGTACGTCAGGAACTCTGTCGAAGCAGTCAAGTGCCGCCAACCTTTTGTTGGATCAGTATTTGGTGAAAACCCCAAAGCAGCGGGAGATGCTTGCGTCGCCATCAATTTCGAGCAGTCGACCCGCAGATGACACTTCCTGCTTCTTCTTCGGCAACAGCCGCGCTAGTTCGCTTAGCGAACTCAACAAAGAAGAGCACCTGCCATCGCTGCCTTTTGTTGACATCAAGGACGAGAGCTCTGACTCGAGTGCCTTGGTCATCTCACCATACGAGCCCTCTTGGCCGGTTGCCAGCAGCCGGGATTCGTCTTCTATTGATGGTGTACTAACTGATGACCAGTCATCGCGTTCTTCAATGTCCAGTGCTAAGCTCGGCTTCAACCGCAGTGCCAGTGCCACCAGTACAGACAGTATCTCTCCGGAGCTGGTGCACTTCAAGCCCATTCACTCGTCACCATGCACTCCCCCCAGGACTCTGGCCAACGGCAAATTAGCCACTAAGCCCCCTCTTGTCCGAACAGTCCCCTACAACCTGACTTCTCAGATCAAGGAACAGAACAACAATGGCCCTGAAATCCCACAGTGCAGTCCTATCATGCGAAAACGCCTCTCTGAACTGGCTGAAGAGAGAGACCGGCAGGTGGGTCTTCACTACTAATTTAAATTTGTAATCTACTGGGATCTTCTTGTAGGTGAAAGCTCTTTCTAAAGCCACTTGTACTGACCAACCCGCCGAACTGACGATTCCTGAGATACGCTCACCATCCAGTAACGGTAAGCTGTTATTTTTTCACCTATTTGCTTCATCTAAATCTCCGGTTTTCTCACAGGAAAATCCGAAGTGGCTGTGAGATCTGAGCTGTCTTCACCCCTCCAAACTTTCCCTCCTGATTCTGGCTTTGAAAGCGATGAGTCTCTTACGAAATCAGTGAACAAGCGTAGCTTCCAGCCTTTGAAATCCATCCCCAAACCCCCTCGGTCTAAAGGCAAAGGTGGCAGAAATGCAAAGCAATCAAAAGAGGCAGAGAGGAGCTCATCTGCCCTCACCTCCTCCAGCGGCAATCTGATCGCTTGGCTCAAACTGCAGCAGTCGAGCGACTCTCAAGACTCGGTTCCTGTGAAGAGGAGTCAGTCGTGCATGGACTCAAACCAGAACTGTGTGCAAGATGAAGACGACTACCTTCTCGCGTTGAAACTGCAGGCGGAGTTTGACCTGGAGGCCAAATACCGACTTACAGCTGTGCGTAGCAAAGAACTTGATGGCGAATACTCGCTGCGTAAGAAAAAGCGACCACGCGTGGCTTAATGCTTCTGGTTCGCTTTTTTTTTCCTTCTCCGGTTCTGAACTCTTTTTAAATGTAAGATCTCAGATTAATTTTGCAGCAAATGTCCCTCTTTTTTTTTCTTCGTATTCTCTCTCTGTATTTTAATTGCCTGAAGTTTTTATTATTATTTCTTGTTCTGAACTCTGCTATGCAGAGTTGGGAATTTGGCTTAGAACTCCTTTTTTGAAATGTTTAGTTGCATGTTTTTATTTTTTGTATAGATTTGTTGTGTGTTTGTTATTGATTCTTGAGATTCTTCTCATAGGCAGCTCACAGCTCGTGAACTAAAACATCTAATGTTTTGAAGATAAAATAGTTTTTATCAGTTTGAATTTATTAATTTTTGCAAAGCAATTTTCTGGACTGAACCCATCTTCCTTTTCCTTCCTGTTTTGTTGACAAGTTTTATAAAACTTTATAAAGTTTTATAAAACTTTTTCTTTTTTTCTCCGAGATCCTTGAATATTATTTTGACGAGAAATGTTCTCATTGGCGGCTCAAACAGGAGGTTTTTTCATATCGTGCATTATTATTATTGTTGATGTATTGAAGCTACATAAAATTTAATATAAAAAGTCAGAAATTTGCCTGAATATAAACCAAAAAATATTTTGCATATTTTGAATAGGATTCTTATAGCTTTATACAGTCAGACCCCGTTAATTCGCCCTACTCCGTTCCCAAAGAAACAGATGGATTACATGACGGCAGATTGACGGGGTCTGACGGTACTATATTTAGTACATTGTATTGTGTATTTGGATTTCCATATCCCGGTTACTGATGCAATTGGAAAGCATCTTAATGTGCTGTTTTTTTTTCTCTATTCGGTGTGAAATCCGACTGAAATTAATCTGTTTTCTACTATGTATGAAATATATTTTTCCCCATATCACTTGTGTATATACATTGCTTATTTTCCCAGATTCCATTTAATAAATGAGGATTTTATACTCTATTTTTGTCAGTCTTGCTTTTGACGTATCAGCTGCTATTCACCTAAAGAACACATTGATTCTAAACATTTCCCATATGAACTAACATGATCTCAATCATGATTTCCATCTTCAGACTAATTAAGGCAATTGAGACAATTTTGCAGTTTTCTGCCCCTGTAGGATTAAAGCAGTGAGCAGAGTTAACTCATCTGGGTTAAAAATGAGAGCATGCAGCGAAAGTTCATAACCTCCTTATAATTATCAACCTGCCTTCCATCATTTTCTAATTAATTCCATAAAAAAACATTGCAGACTGGTAAAAGCTCACAATCATAATACCACTTGACATACAATCATAACAGTGAACTTAACTGTTACAAATTTACTGAATCAGCATGACTTAAGACGACAAGCAGACGGAAGAGAACAAATTTATTACGTATCAAGAATCAGCATCAGCATCATTGAAATCCAGCATCATCTCCTCCACGGCAGATGGAATCTTGTCTTCTGGAATCTTGTCTTCTGTTTCCTATAAGGGAAGAGTAAAAGCATAACAACGACTGACTCAAGAGATTCAAACAAACCTCAAGGATTTCATCCTCCTCCCGCTTGCCTTCTTCCCCTGACTCGTCTGCTTCCTGCTTCTGACCATTAATAACGATATCAGTGGAGGGGGCTTCATCTGTGCTGTACACCTCAATGATCTCTTGGGCTTCCTCATCTGATATCTCCACAGGTTGCTCCTCCTCCTCCTCCTCGCTATCCACCACCTCCTCTTCCTCCTCTTCATCCACAACTTCTTCAATTTCTTTCTCTATCCTGGGCTTCTTATTGGGCTGCATATCCCACAGATCTTTCAGATTTGCATCATTCAATTGCGGTGCACGAGAAGCAGATGGATCCTGGTGATTGACTGACGACAGAGGTTCGATTGAGCTGCATTGGAGGGCGTCAGTGGAAGCCACGGCCAGGGAGGGTGCCCGCGGGTGAACCAGGCCTTCACACGCTGCCAACATTGCTTTGCAGGCCGAAACAATCTAAATAAAAAGAGAACGATGTAAAGCAGTGTTGATTTCACAGTGTATCTTACTTGTTTGTGTGGATCCAGAATTGCGTGGTGCAGAATGGGGAGAGCACAGTGGATGGGAGGGGCCCACTGGTGATGCACACACTGCACACAGCCAAACAACACTTCGTACAGCGCCAGTCTACAAGAGGCGTGCGTGTAGGGCAGAGGAAGATCCTTGCTCTGAACAAGCAGCAGGTGAGAAATGACAACAGCATGCACGCTCCTCAGCTGCTGGGCGGTCAGCAGGGGACCGTGGCTGTCCAGCAGAGCTTTGAGCACCCGTAAGGCTGCATGACAAACAGCCGCATTGGCGGAGGGGTCAATCTTGCTCTGTGAGGTCATCTGCTGAGGGTCACCAGTAGCAGTGCCAGACGCAGCATGTTTACGCTTCTTCTTTTGAGAGAATTGCGATTGGATGCTTTGAAGGGAGGATCCAGCCTTAGTCATAAGCTGCAAGTATTTAAAAATACCCAAGTGATCAAATGGGAGGTTTCACAGACCTGTAGAGTGTCCATCTGAGGCTGGATGTCATCGCGAATGTACTGGATCAGATCCGTAGCAGAAGATTCCATGTCCGCACATGCACCCAGTGTAGAGAGCCACACTTCAATGGTGCAGTACACCTGCTCACGCAATCCCCTGCAAAGAGAAGATTAAATCCTGCACACAACGGATGTCACTGCCCACCCAAGCGGCTTCTGCTGACCGCATATACTGTCCTCTTTGTCAGCCACTGACCATGTCAACGTCTGAATGAGCAGACCATTGATGGTGTCAGCAAAACACATCAGATTGCTGCCTGCGCTGTATGATGACAACATAAGAGTGAAAATGTTCTTGTGGTGAATTGCAATCTACCAGGAGATAAGAGCAGAGAGAACATGCAGAACTTCAATGTGAATGCAGGGAAGCATCGCGGCCAGAAGGATGCGTTCTTTCGTCGGCTTGGCGACCTGTTCCCATGATAGATCAAGATTAGTCTTGAGTATACCTCAGTGGGGCCGAGCATACTAAGGGTCGTGGGGTCATATGCAGCACACGGCAGACCCAGTGGAGAATATCATCCACAGGCACATTGACGGCCGCAGAGAAATCCATGCTAAAAAATCAAAGATTAAGAAACAAAACAATTAAGAATTGAGTAACGTGATACATGATAGGGTTTTACGGCTCCACCCAAACCCCGGAGGATACGGGCGTCAAAACAGAAGGCCCGGGACCGTGGTTTCCCCCTACTCTTATCGATAAATCCCAAGGGTGCTTTATCCTGTATACGACCATAAACAGTAGTACACAGCACCCGGCCTTGTTACGTAGTTGGGCAGCACTGCAGAGTCACCGAAGAATTAGAATTATAACGAATTACAATTATAATTCACAACCATAATGCCCGTGGCCTGATCGGGTCTCGAACCTGGGACCTCGACCACCAGGATTGCAGTCAGCCGGTTTAACCCACTGAGCTAAGAATTGAGCAACCTACTTCAACATGGCCAGTATGGCTCGTGCAAGCGTCTTCACTCGACCAGTCAGCTGTAGAGTCCTTTCAGGGTCAACAGGGTTCACAGGTTCAAAGTTCAGAGAAGTCGTGGGTTGATGATGCTGTTCTAAAACTAGAACAAAATCCAAAAACAAGATGAGAAAAATTTCCCAGTTCATTGGACTCACTGGTTTCATAGCTGCCACATAGGTCAGTGAGTGCAACGTCCATGCTTCCCAGCAGCTTATCAAGTAACTCCGCCCAATTCTGAGCATGTTTGACACCCTGAAGGCCAGCACCTCCACACATGGACAGCAACGCATAACACTCACAAGCAGACTGTCACAAAGGATGAGCTCACAAAGCGAGGCACAGTATTTGATCTCACCTGGCTCAGTCTGGGCTGAGATCCACTCAGGAAAGGCACCAACATCTTCTCAATTTTGCCCTGAATCAAATATTATACATCAGGTGATCCTCAGGTGAACCACTCACTCTGAACGGGCCACAGGCTCCGTGGAAGCAAGAAAGAGTCACCTTCAAACCAGACAGTTTGCAGCTATTCATCTGGAATCAATAGTAAAAGCTCAAACTGCAACCACTAGAATCTTCCCAATACCTTGGTGCTTAAAGTGAGGAAGCATGGCACCAGAGACGGAATGACACCTGAGGAGATCTGACGTGACAACTCAGGTATCTTGGAAGAGTGCAGCAGGATCTCCTCCAAAACGCTGCAAATTAACGATGCGAGGAGAGGCTTAGAGGCCGACTGGAAAGAGGGAGGATTTCAGGATATCACCATAAATTAGTAAAGCAAGAGAAACCTGTAGCATAGTCATGAGATTGCGGGCCCAGGAGGCTGCATTTTGCACAAATAGTGCAGCCGTTATTTGCTGAATGCATTGCTTCAGAAGGAGCAGACCTTCCAAGCTGAGAAGAAAGAGTTCAGGGAAATTGAGTCAATTGAGGGTCAAACATACCGAGAATCAGGAGTTGAGAGAAAAGTGTTGATCTCCTTTATGGTTTCAGCAACATGACCTGATTTCTGGAGAGGAAAAAAAACAAGAAACGCATTTTTAAATTATTTTTGCTCTCAGCCTAGATAAACTATAACAATGGTGGAATTGGAAATGGAGTTGGAGTATCAAAAAAAGAAGGGTTGCTTCTGGGGTGAAACGACATCATCTTCTTCATTGTTCAGAGGTACCATAGCCTCAAACAGTGTATAACTCTTTCACAGATTTGATGCAGCATTACTAGGTGTGAAAAATCCTCATTCAGAATTACCAAGGATCCGAGTAGTCTGCCGAAGACCGCTCCAGAACTGATGTCTGCCCCTGGCCTAAGTCTGAAGCGCCAGGAACACCTGTATAATAACATCAAAGAGTATGTCCCTGAGCCGTTTCAAGACACCATGTGAAAACATAAAAACAAGATTTTAGCTACTTGGCTTCATATTTCCTTCCTTTCCTTAAATTCATTCAGCATCAAAAATCTTTATATCACATTAATGGAAGCTTCCTGAATAATAACTGGTGTTAATCACAGTCTCAAACTTTGTCAGCCACAATCTACGCGACAAAGGTGGCGTAGGGAGATCTCCCTGAATCCTGAAGACATTGATGCTGCTCATCCGCTAACTACAAAGAATCCAGAAGATATCCCCACCATCATTGTCCACTTTCGTACTCGTGAAAAAAGAGACAAAGTTATTGCTGCTAGACGTCAACACTGAAAGGTACAATTAATGAAGACCTAAAAGACCAAAAAACTTTAAATTACTAAAAGAATTACTAGAAAGAATTATTACTAAAAGAATTATTAGAAGAGAAGCCCTCCTCACCACTTTACACTGCCTAAAATTCCTTCTACGACAAGGATTGGCAATCAGAGGTCACGAGGAAAGCGAGGGCAACCTCAGACAGCTCCTGCTGTTGAGGAGGCAAGACGTGAAACCACTACAGCAATGGCTCCATGAGGACTCTTACATGTCTCAGAATTATTGTTCTCTCCAGTTAGCCCTGGAAGAAATAGCCCAAATCTGTAACGATGTTCAGGGTGCCAAAGCAGGAGGCCTCCTCTCTCAGTTGGAGAAATTATCTTCTTTCTTTGCCCTCAAACTTGGACTCCTCATCTTTGGCGTCACTGAAGGGCTCTCTTCCTTTCTTCAGGGCAAAGATCTGAACATAGGGGAAGCAATTAAGCAGTCCCATGCCACCATAGCATTACTGCAGCAGTTTAGAGATGATGCGGAGCATTTTCACTCATTCTTCTATCAAGTACTAGAGGAGTCCAAGAGTCTCACTGATAGCCCAACGCTCCCACGCCAGATGCAACCTCCTAGGAGGATTGATCAGGGTGCCGCCCCTCATATCTTTGAATCCCCGGAAGACTTCTATCGCTCAGTCCACCATGCGTTGTTAGACAGAGTAATTGCTGAGATGAAATCGCGATTCAGCCAAGAGAAACTGAAGCTGCCTTTGGCAATAAAATCTTTGCTTTTGAAAGCATCAAATGAGCAGCCATTCAATCCCTATTTTGAAATGCTCAAATCCAAATACCAAGCAGATGTCAATTTTGGCAAATTGCAGCATCAACTGGCCATTCTCCCAGATTTCTTGAAACCACAAAGTGTTTCAAAAATTTCAACTGTCCGTAGTCTTGCTGATATTCTGCCAACCCAATCTTCAGATAGCTTCGTGTTTTCAGAGATTGCTAAATTGATTAGGATCTTCTCACGATGCCAATTACTACTGCAAATACTGAGCGGTCATTTTCAACACTGAGAAAGGTGTTCAGTACTATCCGTGATCCGTGTTTCAACACGGATAGTTAAAACACGGATAGTGTAAAATTGAAGTGTTTGTTTCGAGCGCACAGTGAGCGTAGCGCACAGCCATTCCGCACACAAACGCTGCTCACTGAAGCTGAGCGATGTCAATTACAAGATAACACAATCTCAACAATGCGCTAATTTTGATTTGTTTTAAATAAACACAATTCTATGCTCTTGAATCTCTTCAGTCATCACTCAAAAGTGACGTAACCACGCATTGTTGACTATCT
This sequence comes from Capitella teleta, assembly GCA_000328365.1. NCBI lineage: Eukaryota > Metazoa > Annelida > Polychaeta > Capitellidae > Capitella > Capitella teleta. The sequence goes on along the minus strand of KB308855.1, from coordinate 138,919 downwards.
CCTTTAGTGCTTATTTTTTAACACGTGACAACTTTGTCAATTGCAGTTTTCGTGTGAACCACAAACAGCACTGAATTTCATCACTTTCTCGACCTTGAACCATGTTTAAAATTGAACAATTAATATAGACTAGTACATGTAGGCCCCCTACTTGGTGATCTTGCGACTTGAATTATTTCAAACTATCTATAGAACAATAATTGCCATGAAGTTATGAACTGACTTGCGCCTCATGAAGTTACTAAGTTTGTACATTTCTAAATCATGTTTATTGAAAGTGTACACTGTAGCACAAAGTGCACGTTACTGTCATTCAGTCTTGGGCTTATAGTCTGCGTCTCGTGAAGTTGGGGAAAATACTTGAAATAGCCTGCGCTGATAAGGAATTCACCTCTGTGAAATCGACAGGCAAGTGAGCTGTCTGCATGTGCGTTGTCTCTTGAAACTTATTCTGAACGTTTTGATAAAGAAATGCACAAGAAGCAAGGATGACAGCAGTAGGTCAAGGTCGCTTGTCTTTAACTGCTGCAGGCAGAACGTGGCTTTAGTGCTCACAGCGTGTGCCAGGCGCTGGGCCATTATGCTGCAAGTGCATGCTCCCGTGTTTGGGCATAAATATCCGTGTCCGTATCCGTATCCGTCGGATATTAGTAACACGGATATCCGTTATCCGTGTATCCGTGTTAAAGCAATATCCGCCCAGCCCTAGTGCAGATATGTTACTATGACTAGTATAGTGTCATAGTCTAGTCCCCAGCTGGCCTAGCACAGATTCTCGGGCGAGGTCTGTATTATAATCATAATGTATACCCACAGGAGTATCATAGGCATTGATGTTAAGATCAATGATCATAGGTCTCGCTGTAGTCAGTAGCTATGTGCACAGCGCGCCGCGCTTAAGCGATCGCCCCGTCGCTGA
>KB308855.1:121980-137950 GCA_000328365.1 Capitella teleta | reverse complement strand
TCGAAACCAGTACCATAAACCTACTTAAAATGGATCCGCAACGAAAAAAAGTGACATTACAGGTTTCTAACCGCTTTCCGATTGTTGTGTCACATGACCTGCTCTCCACGTGTTGTAAATAAACCAGAGCACTGCGCCTGCGTAGTGCGAAGTAAACATACACGCATGCGCATACAATTTTCCCGCGCGAAGCAGTTCAACATGCGGCCTATCTTCCCTTGCAGTTGCGCACGTAATTTATACCGAGTCTTCACAAAGGAATACGTATTAATTATTAATACGCAATATTTTGTGCATCACCAATCAGTATATGAACAATTTTATTCATTTTCATTTGAAAGTCGTGAGAGAAGTTTGAGCGGGAAAGTGAAGCATGTGCGCTTGTTTACAATGCAGTGCGCATGCGCTGAGTGACGTCACTCGCAAAATGGCGTTTGTTTACTTCTTCACGAAGTGATATTTTGTTGCGGGTTTTAATTAATGTAAGTTCGACATGATGGTACTGGCTCATATTGTTTTTTCTTGGAGCATAAATATACCATCTAACGTCTGGAGGGATTAAACACAAGGATTTGTCGAATAATATGTCTATATTTATCATGCAATCGGCTGAGTGTGGAGCCTCGCTGCCAGTAGACGCAAAAAGAAGCGGTTTACCGTCGGGCGAGGTATACAGACCTCGCCCGAGAATCTGTGCTAGTCTCGCTGTAGTGTCAGTCACTCAGTGTGTCAGCTACCAGGCTACAGCTGGCCCATTTCTGACTCGGGCTTTATTTTTCAATTAAATCAACGAATTTGGATTGCTCACCTTGACTTTGAAAATTTGTGCTTCATTTCCGCACTCTATTAACGTTTGACAACACGACTGAGAAGATATTTGGGGCAATTTGACTTCAGTTCCGAGCAGAACCTCTTTAACGCTCTCCATGCTGCCTTGCGTCGTCTGCTGAAAATGGCAACGGAATTTGAAGTTATCAAACGGAAACATATGACGAAGTAATATCTTATCTTAAAACGAGACCGCACTTTCTGGGGGCATTCTACCACCAATATATCCAATAAAGACCCTTACTATACCCCTTCAAGTCCAAAATGAAGCCCATGCATCAATATTTGCGTGCATGAATACCTTTGACAGCTCATAACTGGCGGCATCCAAATAATAATATTATAAGTCAGACATTCGTGAATTTAGACCACACATTATTTTTGATCTGATCAAGCAATTTTGATATTTTTTACGACTGCATCGGTGCCCTTTGATTTGTATTACCAGATTACGCTGTGTAATATATATTATTAAGAATTGTTTTCTGCTTTCATTTTTGAGCAATCATCCGGGGTGAAAACTAAAGGTTGAACTCAGCGTGTTTCGAGAGGTTTGAAAAAAAAATCACAACGCACCTGGCTATATACTTAACTTGCTATTACTAAATGTAGATTTCATAAATTGGGTATTATTTCATGACATATACGTAGTCTTCCTCTTTCCCATTCCTTGTTTATCTTACCCTCCTACCCTGCACCTTTCTCCCACCTTTATTTTGTTATTATTTTGTTATTACTATCGTCATTATTATTATTTTATTATTTTTTTATTTTATTTATTTATTATTTTATTTTTATTATTTTTTGTTATTCTACTTTTTATATATTATTATGATCTCTTATGTAAGGTGACGCAAACTTTTGTTATAGATTAGTTAATTTATTGAGGGCATATACTGCTTTGGCGGTCCACCCCTCCACATCACATTTTTTATGAAAATGTCAGTTTTATATAAATAAATAACTTTCACTAACTTTCAAAATCTTCAAACATTGAGCTAAATAACAGGAATTTTTATGTAATTTTTCAACGAAATTTCGAATCTGTTGATCGAAATACATCAAGATGTAATGTTATAGCTACTGATATTATATTATACTGGGAGACGTTCAAACAAATTTCACATCCATTATACTGATGAAGAGTTTCACACATTTTGATGATATCATTCACACATTTTGATACTGCAAAATCACAATTAAAGTCATTTAGCTTGTTATCTTAATTGTATTGACACAATGAATGAAAACATGGTTTGACCCCACCCCCACACGAGTAACATGCACTCGATGCACTTTTCGTTTTCTGCCGTTCGATAGCATTGTGAATGAAGATGACCGTGCGCAAATTGACCTCAATGCTTTGAACAGACTAATATTCAATCCATTAAATCTCAACGACGACGCGATGCTTACTGAAGCGGATCTTGATCTAAACTTCTTTAACCAAACCCCCAGTGACGCACAATGCAAGCACTTTCTAGAAGATGCATTCATTGCTACATGTGACTAACTTTCAATTAAAACAAACATGTTCTCTATCATTCATCATAATATCCATGGTGCCAACACCAACCTGAATAACCTAGAAATGTACATCGACTCCCTCAGACACCCATTCACAATTATTGCCCTAACTGAAACCTGGTTTAACGCTTCTAATGTCTCCTTGCATTCAATTCCCAGATACAACCACTCCTATCGGTGTCGATCTCGACCTGGTGGAGGTGTTTCCCTTTTCATACAACAATCAGTGAACTATAGCACAAGGGAAGACCTATCTATCATATCGGACATCATCGAATGTATTTTTGCAGAAATCCCAAAACAACAAATAAACACATTAAAAAATGTGATCATTGGAGTAAACAGACCTCCGAATACACAATTTGATATTTTCAATGCTGATCTGAATCGATTACTATCTATCGTAAAAAGTGAATCTAAAATCTGCTACTTATGTGGAGACTTCAACATCAATCTCTTAAATGTAGACACTCACCTACAGACGCAGCAATTTATTAAAGATATGTACTCGAACGCTTTCTTCCCCCTCATCACTAAACCCACAAGAGTAGACGCTAACCTTGCCACCTTAATCGACAACATATTTTGCAATGAAATTCACTTCAAACACCCTATGGTCAGAATTTTGTATACTGACATCTCTGACCATTTTCCTGTTTTTTTAGTCTTAGACTGTAACGTAACCCCCGTAAAAGATACGTAAAAAGGTAGTAAAAGGTAGTAAAAAGATAGTAAAAGATACTACCCAACTCGTCCGCAACATAACCAATGAGAATATTAACCGATTCACGTTATCCCTTCAGGAAATCGACTGGGCTAGTGTTTATGCCCATGAGACATGTCAGGAAGTGTTATAACTCTGCGTACTCCAGCGAAGCACAACACGACGAATCAGAAACCGGAAACTCAACATTTATTTTTAGAACAAAAACATAACAGATAAATTGTGGGTACGTTATGACACTTCCTCCCACACAAGATCAGAAATCATAAAAATTAACACATCTGGATAACTGAGAACTTATTCACATGATCGCACTTGGATCACACAAATCGGATGCACGACACAACATGATCTCACTCGGATCAACACACAAATCTGAAGCACGATCCAACTCGGATCAACACAAATATGACATGAGCGACACATAGCCAATCACTGCTAGTCATTGTAGCGAGCTGGAGGTCCTGCATTGCGTTTTCCTTTCCTCAATGCAACAGGCAGCTCAGGCCTAGTCTCGATCTCTGGCACAGGTGCATCATCAGTAACATCAGCACCAGAGGGCTCCTGTTCCTCAGCGACTTCTGCAGCGCGTGACAACAACTGCTCAGTGTGCCATACGTTGCTCGACTGTCCATCGGCGCAATCCAACACATCAAACAACACTCCATGACTCTTAGACACAGTTCCGGGTCTCCACTTCTCTGCATCGTTCTTGTAAGAGCAAAACCAAACGCGATCTCCTTCCTTCACTGGTTTTGCACGACAACTCTGATTGCTCTTCTGTTTATCCTGGTTCTTCTCCACCACTGCGCGATCATCCAAAAGTAAGACGGTGAATCCTCCAGTAATCAAACTATCTCTCAAGGGGTACTTCAGGGTTCCATTCTGGGTCCATTGCTCTTTTTATTGTATATTAATGATATGGCTAACGTCTCAATCCTACTCTTCTTTATCCTGTTTGCGGATGACACAAACGTATTTATTTCAGGACATGATCTTGATTCGTTAATAGATGTAATAAATGCTGAGCTAACAAACCTTGCTACTTGGCTGAAGGCCAATAAGCTATCAATTAACTATACAAAAACACAATACATTATTTTTAAAACAAAAAACAAACATTGTCAATCCACAAAAGCAATTATGCTTGATGAACATGAAATTTTGAGAGTCACATCCACTTGCTTTCTTGGAGTTATTCTAAACGAAACACTGAACTGGCCCGAGCATATAAATAATATTTGAAATAAAATATCCAAAGAAATAGGAATACTTGCAAAGCCCGTAAGGTATTTGAATATTTGATACCACAATTTGTATAACTCTATACAATGCCTTTATATATCCATACCTATCTTATTGCATTGAAATATGGGGGGCCACATATCCATCTCAACCAGCCACTTTAATAACCATTCAAAAGAAAGCGCTTCGTATCTGTACAAACTCTAACTATCGCGCCCACACGAACCCTTTATTTTCCCAGCATTCAATTCTCAAACTTAACCAAATCTACCAATTACAAACACTGATAATCCTCTACAAACACCATAGCAATCGTCTCCCGTCTCCTTTTCAGGATTTTTTCACGAAAAACGATAGTCTCCACAACGTTGCCACCAGACAGAGCACTTGGTATTCACTGCCCAGGTTGCGCTTGACATGCTCATTTCATTCGATTCGGTACAATGGCCCTAAAATTTGGAATTCAGCTTTGAGAAGCAAAATTTTAATACTTCCTGACGACGCATCCATTTCCAGAATTAAAAAAAACCCACAAAACGTAAATTCCTTTCTAATATTGAGTCTTGACTTCTAATCTTCTATTTTCCTCTCCTACCTCTCAACTCTCTTTCTCTCTTCCTTCTCCTCCCATCTCTTTCTGGGTTTTTTTTTATCATCCATTTTTCTTTTCTATATTATAATTTGATTTGTTTGGCATTCTTATTTATAAACACATTAAGTGAATTACAACTGTAATAGTATATACATGAGGGCCAATTTTTGACCTTTTATATTTAATTATCTGTAAAAATTATCAATTTTGTTTCTACTTATTTATTTGTTGATGCCAATAAACTCCTTTTGACTTTGACTTTGACTTTGACTTTGAATTTCGATGACAATGCCTCACAGACATTACATGAGAGTACAGGTACTTGGTACGTACTATATATACCGTAAATGTACTTCAAAATTTATTTTGAAGCTTGAATTGTACTCTGCATTACTTTTGTGCTCACGATATTAATTTGCGTGACTCCATGGTCAGCGATTTATGATGTTAAGTACCAGTAATAAATTAATAATAATGGTAGCAATTACTAGCAAGTTTGCAAACATGATTTGATCTTTTTTTTTCACTTATGTTACCTCGCATTTGAACAGCTTTGTAAGCTAGACAATGCCGTTTTGTGAATAAGAATAAATCTTTATTTATCATTATAATTATTACATAAATATACAGGTCCTAAGGACCTAAGCTTATGAACTCACTCATATCAGCAAATGCTGATGCAAACCCTATTTTCCAGAAGGAAAGGAGTAAGCAATTATTATGTGTAAAAGAGGGTTATGACCTGATAGATTATAACTGTAAACAACAACGTAATTGTGAGAGCGAGTATACTGCAGGTAGTAATGTAAAATTATGCCTTGTTTAATAATTATTGCTTGACCTTCTGACCTCATCCCGTCGTGGGATCCCTTACAAAATTCTAATGATGCAATGTGAATGTCAATGTGCATGCAGTTTCAATTTTCCATATACACGTATCACTTACCACTTCAACAGCTTCAATGTTCCCTGACAAGAGCCCCTCGCTCTTCCTCGTGCATAGTGCGACGCTTCTTGGATTAGTTTTTCAGTCACTCCCAAGGTCATCTGGTACAGAACGACCACATCATTGGATATGGCACAACGCCATATCCAATCCATGAACAGCCGAACGTCCGCTTCTGTGACTCAGTAGTAGAGTTATCCTCGCATGTAAAATGACGATTTCAAAATTCTTCAGAAATTGTGTTGTAGCAATGTGACATCTAGTAGTGAAACCGACTGAAACGGCATGCAGCTAATCTTTTTTGAGAAATGACATCGTAGCGAGAGCGACTCAGCTGATAAGAAAATTTTGTTTATTTAGAATGCAAACGGCGGGGATGCCGCGGGAGGAGGGAAAATTCCATTCTTGTTTCTATATTTAGACAATTTCAAATCTCGCGCAACTGTTTTTCCAAAGAAGAGCTATTTTTTGTTCTGATCAAACAATCATTCTATGACCTCTGTTGGCATACTGGTCTTGTAATTAAAAAAAGTGTGGACTAAAGTCTCGCGATGTTTTTACCAAATTGATACGGGCAGATGGATCTGCGCTGCCAACCTGTCAAAGTCGTGGTTTCCATGCATAAATCTGCGAATACCTTACGAATGGCTATTTTTTCACTATTAGACTATGTTAGACACTCGAATTTTTATTTCATGATGAAGTTAGTGCCCAAATAGCCCCTGAAGGTGGTGTTTGGCTTTAAAGGGCTAGCGTTACCATTACTGTATAACACTTTTTTATGCGGAATTCAAATTTCGCGGTTTTCCATATTTGCGTCATTTCACGGAATCAATTCTTCGCGGTCAAGGATGTGATGAAAAAAAAATTATGGAAATAGTAGCTCTCTTCCATAACAAAGCAACAGAACATCGCTCTCTTTAAAGCTGGGCTTTCTTCGTTCTCGGTTCCACGTCATGGGGCAGAGCGAATAGCATGCAGCATCGATTTCACACCTAATCACCACAGCCTGCATTGACAATAAGGTGAGTTAAAGTTTGTATGCACTGCTTTGAAATAATTATGTAAACAAAGAAGCAGCAGCCCTTTGTAGACAATTACGAATGATGGTATCTTTGAAACTTAAAAACAATGATCAAAGGATCAGAGAATTGATTGTTGCCAAACATGCACTTAGAGTTCGATGTTTACCAAACATTGAAGTCGGAGTCACCTCCGCGTCCAATAGATTTTCATCTCCGAGGCGATCTCGGCGATTCGTTATTGCATAAAAGAGAAGGATCTGATCAACATCATTCACTTCTTCGGATGCTCTAACAACTTGACAAGATGCTTTGCTACTTCAAGAAAATCAACAAAAGTCCTCCTCGAAATCGCTGAGAGATGCCTGATCCCAATGCAGAAGTCAATCCGGCTGAGGCTGCCTGCTGTGCTGCCGCCAACGCAGAGATCGCCACGATCACCCACTTTTTTACGCGGAATCCAATTTTCGCGGTCGAGCCTGACCGCGAAAACCGCGAAAATTGATCTCGCAGCGAAAATTTAGTGTTCTACAGTATACAAGCTAAGCATAATGTGGATCTGCACAACAATACAAATATATATTCAATATAAAAATCCGTGTGAAAAAAGTTTTTGGCGTGAAAAGTGTGAAAAAGGCGTTCTAAAAATTATCACAGAAGAGTTGCCATTTAGCGAGCGCTTTTATCAGTGGTAGGGTAAGATCTGCTTGCAAATCTCTATCTTTTCCTGCATGAGGGAGCTAACTTTTGATCACAAACAGGGTTTTTCCATGAAAGCGCGGGTTAAATCTAGAAATATTTTCCATATATAGTTGGAAAAGTCTTTTATATATATATACTTCTCCTACCGCCCTTGACATCACTAGGGGCTCATGAATATTTATGAGCTCGCAATTGGACATTGTTTACACTGCGTTGCGTGCTCGCACAGATGTTTGAATAGTGGGATTCAAAATCTGAGGCATTATGTAATTAGTAGATGGTAAAAAGTTGGAACCAAATGATAATGATGCTACCTGTTTAAGATACCTTAATTAACCTGCTTAAGTGTTTCTGATCCTTAGCAGTAACGTTGCCTATCAGACCAGATCCTCGGATCATTGTTTTAAAAATTTCCTTCTGTTCTTCCGAACCATACAAGAGTGATCGGACGGCAGGGACCCAGGACTAATTCGTTTTAAGAGGGTGGTATCTTCAAAAATGGTCTAATCAGTTCTTGATAAAATTTACAGAAGGTGCACAAACTACTTCTTGCAGTAAATCATTCCATGTGTTGATAATTTTGTGGGAAAAAGAATGTTGAAATAAACTGGTAGTAGCTCAGGGTTGATGAGTTTCATTCTATGCCCCTTGGAGGGTGCAGGGTAGACCCCAAAGCCAGCTGGGAAAAGCCGACTAACCAGCCGAAAAATATCTGAGCCACCACTAGGGTGTGATTTTGGGAATTTTTTTTACTGGTCCGTCGGGCTACCCAACTAGAATTATTACTGGTCCTCCAAATCATCTCGTAGATTTCACAGAAATTCACACAGAAAGGAGAAATTAACACTTACACACTTACCTAAAGTTCACAACTTTATTAAGGAACAAAGAATACAAATACAATTAGTCAATTACTCCGTCTCAGATTCGCCTGTCTCACTTTCTATTTCTATATCAGTATAGCATCTTTCTCCTCACCCATGCTTCCCTCCTCTTGATCAGCATCCTGCTCATCTTCCTGACCAGCATTGTCTAACGAGCAGACGACGCCACAGCAGCGGCCAACTGAGTGTTACACAATGATTGCCACCCGCTAAATTTTCTAACAAATATATTGTACTCTAATCTAGATAAAAACATGCAAGGTGATATAAATATTAATGTTAATTTCAAACCAAATTATAGAACTGTGGAGTATATGGAATGAATAGTAACATGTATGATATATTATATATGCTTACCTCTTTTCGGGTCTTTACAAGCTCCCAAGCTGTTTTCGTTTCAATAAAAGTGATTCATGAAACGGAAGTTCATAGTTTGTGTTCGGACATATTGGATTGTTGTAGAAACGAGACGCTTTCTCAGTTTCTGAGTCGATCACCAACGAAAGATGAAGTTAAAGCGGTTTCTCTTGAGATATTATCCCCCAGGTACTATAAACACGAGCTAAATTTATGTTAAATGCCTTATGTTTTCAATTTTGTGTGGAAATATTTCTTTCTATCATGGAATTCTAATTTTTAGTTCAAAAGTTGGTCTGGCAGCTCTACTCAGAGTCAGACTGAGACTAGCTGCATTCTATAGCCATAATCTGTGGGGATGATGCATTCTATAGCCATAATCTGTGGGGATGATGGCTGCAAAAAATTAGGAAGGGAACTCGTTTTCGATCTATTAAGCAGTGCGCGCTACCTAAATATGCACAAATATCGAAAGCTTACACATTTTTGACATTAATTAGTTGCTTCAGCTTAACTTCTAACTCACGTTATTTGTAATTGTAGCCTGTAGGTTGAAGCAAAATATGTGGTTTCTACACTTCCTGATTAGCTTGAGATATTCAGTTTTCATTTGATGATTCATTACTCTTCTTTTAATCTTTGTCATTGCAGGAATCATCTTGGAATATGAACAAGGAGGATTACTGAAAACCAAGGCCATTGACCTGCTTGACTTGCGACCAGAGTAATTACTCAAGTTTATTCATGAATGTTTCACCTAAATAAATTTTCTCAGAACGGACATTGATGATGTCGTAGATGAAATCACTCGCAAAGAACCGCTCATCACTCCTTCGAAAGTAGAGCAAGTACGCAAACTAGTCAGTCGGCTGCAGGAAAAGCTTTCTCAAACCGATGATCATCACTTTTACCTGTTCAAAGTGAGCCGTCCCTTGAGCATTTCACTTCATTTACGATTATTATCTTCCTGCTTCCAGGTTCTCAGAGCCCATATTCTACCCTTAACCAATGTCGCCTTTAATAAATCTGGATCTAGGTTTGTTGAGTGTATGAATATGGTTATTATTATTAATTATCATGTTATTTTTCAGTTTTATCACCGGAAGTTATGATAGAACTTGTAAAGTGTGGGACACCTCATCGGGTGAAGAGATGCACACGCTTGAAGGTCATCGCAATGTCGTCTATGCCATCGCTTTCAATAATCCGTACGGGTAAGTTAACTCTCTAAGATTGTTGATAAACATTTTTATTTCCTTGCTCTTACTTCAGGGATAAAATTGCCACAGGATCTTTTGATAAAACATGCAAGTTATGGAGTGCTGAAACTGGCAAGTGCTATCACACATTTAGAGGTCACGCAGCAGAGATCGTAAGCTGTGATACCCTGAGCAGATCCATTGATCCACATTTGTTTTTACAGGTCTGTCTTGCGTTCAACCCACAGAGCACAATGATTGCTACTGGGTCCATGGATACCTCTGCTAAGCTTTGGGACATACAGACAGGGATGGAAGTCTGCAGCCTGAATGTAATGAAACAATCCTGGTTGTTGTTATCTCCTTATTCAACAATGTTTTTTAGGGGCACTCTGCAGAAATCATATCTTTGGCCTTCAACACAACCGGAGATAAGCTAATCACAGGATCCTTTGACCACACCGTGTCCGTATGGCACGTCAACTCTGGACAGTAGGTGTATCCCTCGCTTGTGATTTGCATTGTTTATTGTTTGCACAGGCGTTTGCACACGCTCATTGGCCACAAAGCAGAGATCAGTAGTGCGCAGTTCAACTGGGATTGCTCCTTGATTGCAACAGGATCCATGGATAAGAAATGTAAGATTTGGGACGCGCACACTGGTCAATGCGTGGGCACCCTCTCTGGCCATGATGATGAAGTGCTGGACGTCACGTTTGATTTTACCGGTAAATATCTCCTGACTGCTTCTGCTGATTCCACCGCCAGAGTGTACAACGTTACGACCCATCAGCTCATCTCCAAGCTAGAAGGTCACGAGGGAGAGATCTCAAAGGTACTTCCTTTTATGATCCTCCTCACGGCTGCATCTCTGTTCCTCTCCAGATTACCTTCAACCCACAAGGAACACGAGTCTTGACTGCTAGTTCGGATAAGACGGCTCGCGTTTGGGACCATGAGACTGGGGAGTGCAAACAGGTTCTTGAGGGGCACACTGACGAGATCTTCAGCTGTGCATTCAACTACGAAGGCACGACTATGATAACAGGTGGCTATAATGATTGACTTAATATTTTTAGAGAATAATTCTGTGTTTTATTTACTCAGGGAGCAAGGATAACACATGCAGAATTTGGAGATGAGAAGAAGATCTCACAGTTTTTTCACCATCATGTGTTTAAGCAAAATATCCTGATAGCGTGCATGCAAGTTATATGTATAATCTATGTTGTTAACCAATTATTAATTAATATTCCCTATGTGATAATATATCAATTCTACAGTGTGATAGGATTTAATGCCGTCCAATTGCTCTAAGGGCTTTCCATCTCTTGACATCTTCGATCTCGCAATATTTTACAAATTTACCGCTGAACTTCACTGCTGTTGAATTCTTGGACATTCTGCTGTGCTTTTTTTTTTTTTTTTTTGTGAATATTTCTGCTGCTAAATATTCTTCCATTTAATTAAATTCCATATTTTGTGTTTATCTGAATATTCATTTATTTTTCAATGTGTATGATTTGTTTCACATTTTTTGTGTGTATGTGCGTGCTTTGAAATGTTGAATAAACAGTATATTCATTTTTCACAATTCTTGAAGCGTGATCATTTCAAGCGAAGTACAGTCATTCTCAGATTTTACTCAATGTGACCTTCACTCTTGGTCACAGATCTTCCTTGCATCATTGTAAACAGGTTTGTAATCCGGCCTGAATTAATAATTATCTCATAATTATACCCGAAATCACAATCATAACGCACCTCGTGAATATTCATGATCGTATTTCTGAGCACTTCTAATCTCATCGAGTGGGCGATAAAAGAGTAGTTGTCACTTCGTCCACTGTCCATACAGACGCATCAGGTCTCACCGCTGCTGTTAGTGCAAGTGGCAAGCGGTCGGAGTCGGTCGGAGTATGCGAGATTTGGTTCGAGGGGCGTCCGATTGGGTGTGGCAATCGCTGCCCGCGCTGAGAGAGCAAGGAAAAGAAGTCGAACGCATTGTCATTCGCGAAGTGAGCGAAATGTTGCCTCAAGGAGGTCGCGCCTACGTCAGACTGGCCGGGCTCTCTGGAGCAACAGCCGTCATCATGGGCGCCTATGGAGCGCACGGTGAGAGCACACATGTCTTACCGATGTTGCCTAATTCACATGAAAGTACCTTAAATTTATTGCGCGCATGTAACACAGATGAACTGGGCTCAGTGACTCAGTGTCAGTGTGTGTGCAACACTATGAATCATTTGACTATGGTCTCGCTGTAGTATGTCAGCCTGCGGGTATCTATTCTCTTGCGGGTTTCTTGGTCTTGGCTGACCGTAGGCCTATTATATGCTGCATGTACAGGGCCTGAAATAAGAGAAAACGTTTGCTCGCCAAGTGGCGAACACTCATAGTAATCATAACTGACACCACTATTTCAACTTTTATGATGCCATGGTGGGTACAGGGTAATCAGGTGATGGTTTAAAATAAATTGTAGGCCTACATGTTTTGTTTATTTCAGCTTTTCGTCAAAGTGCCAAAAGTCCTGAGTTGAAACTGGTCGGTATTTCTTCCCCTTATTGTGTAGGGTACACTTTCTCTTGTTTTTCCAGACGTATGACACAGGCAACCGCTATCACCTAATTCACTCGGCTGTCCTTCTGGCCGTTCCTCTCACTAAACGTCCAAATCTTGTGAGTATATACAGATCGAACATAAGATGATCGTGAATATATTTACTCTGTGGCTGTGGAAGCCATTTTGCTTGCCTTCATCTCCTGATCTCTCTTCTCTTTTGCAGGTCGGTCCTCTTCTCTCTCTCGGAATTCTTCTGTTCTCCGGAAGCTGTTACTATCACGCGATGACTGAGAATGTAACAATCCGTAAAGTGACCCCTTATGGAGGCATGTTACTCATTGCTGGCTGGGCTGCCATGATTCTTTGAGCCAGGATTTTGGTATTTTTTTGCACAATATTATCTCTTTTCATTTGATGTCTGATTGAAGCTGTCAAAGCTGTGACTTGAACAGTTCCTTTTTTAACTGATGGGAATTAAAAGTGTTTCTTTCAATGGTTTTATTGTTTTAATTTACTCTGTTCAGGCATTTTTGCCCTTGGACCATCTAAGCCTTTCAGATAAATGTATTGCCTCAGTAATTTGACTAAATTCTTCGATATTTTGGAATTATTTTTGAAGGCATTGGGGCTAGCGTACCAATGTTTTACCAAGATTGGAGTCAACCCGGGCATTAAATTATAAAGTTATACAAATTCTTTATGTGGTAAATCAAATCTGCTTTGATCATGCAAAAATCAAAGATACCGTCTTTCTGAATCAATATTTTGTCTGCTCACTATTGAATTCTACAAAATATTCTGAAATACTGGTATATCTTGAACTGTGACCAGCATACATGTGATACCTCTTGTCCACTACATTCTGCATTGGACTGCCGAGGCTTGAAAACAGTTGAACTGTCTGAAAAGCCTATACAGGCTATGCTTGCATCTTGAATATTCCAACTGTCCACAATACGTTTTTGTTGATCCATGACCTTCAATGTGAAGAGTATGGAAATCCATGTGAAATACATCACTTACACATCAGATCGATCTAGAGGACTTGAGCTTTAGAGTTGATCAGGCCAAAATGTCTTAAATTTAAGATACCGGTATATGAGATGTTTCTCGCCCTCTCTGGGCCTAAATTACACACGGCCAGGATGTCTGAATTCCCCAACAATTCTCTTCCATTTAACACCGTTACATTCCACTGTAGCTGTTCATTTTCACAGTTTACTCACGATGTTGTTGATGGTGTTTCTGAGAGTCAGTAATTCGTACTCGATCAGGATAATAAGGTGAGCAATAGTTAAACGATCACTCGCATTAATGTATGCCCGTGTGTAAATTATATACATTTCTTTTAGTGTTTCTTTTCATGGCGAATCGATTTGATTAGTTTATAATTTCCATAGCTGAGTGCTAGTTGTATACCGTTCGTATTTAGCCTGCTGTCAGTCCAAACAGGTGAGTGTAATACCCCGTTCTTCACCATGACGCCATGACGCTAGGAAGAGACATAAAATATAAATAAAACTTGTTCTCTTGATACAATAATAATTCCAAGAGATATTAAACATCACTCCATTGTATGAGGTTTATTATTGAACTGTTCACGTGCAAGACTGTCGTTGGCAGTGGAGGGCTGCATAGGTAAGTTAGGTAACGCCCACCCGAGAAAAAGCCTCCCTGGCTGCCTATATCCATATAAGCGAGGGAGTGCTAT
Organism: Capitella teleta; assembly: GCA_000328365.1. Taxonomy (NCBI): domain Eukaryota; kingdom Metazoa; phylum Annelida; class Polychaeta; family Capitellidae; genus Capitella; species Capitella teleta. The sequence continues at coordinate 123,648 of KB308855.1, read as the reverse complement.
ACTGCTATGTTGATGAGGCGCAATGCAGGTAACTACAAATTACATAACGTCTGACGATACTTCCGTTTACGATTCCGCTTCACACATCACTCTGGTCACAAAATGTGCTATATGGCCATCAGCAAGAGGAAGATCCACTCGAGAAACACAGCAATCGCTAATGAAATCGCAACCCCCACCCCCAAACTAATCAAGATGATTCTGGTGGTTCTATTTATAAGGTCTTATCTGCTTACTCGTGGTCAGTGGCTGCATGAATCCGCTCATCTACGCTTGGGAAACTCGAGAATTTAGAAGTCTAAGAAGGGCTTCCCCGTTGTGTAACACCCAGTTGGCCGCTCCGACCGTGATGTGGCCGTCGTTCACTCATTAGACAATGGGGCTTCCCGGAAGACGATCAGCATGCAGACTAACCCCACCACGTTACATTACCTTACATAAAGTATGATAACCTGATGTAACGTAATTTAACGTCACAATGTAACGTTATGTAACGTCAGACTTGTAACGTCATATAACGTTACGTAACGTTACATTGCACGTTACTTTACGTTACGTAACGTTACAATAAGTTACAAATGTAACGCTATATAACATTATTTATGCCATCCTAGGTCATGTTACGTAACGTAACAAACATAACGTTACAGAAGGTTTCCTGCACGTGATTGTCACGTTTGCCTAACGTTTCGTGTTTGGTGGGGTACAGACTAGACCCCCCCCCCCGAGACTTCCATTTCACAGAATGTCAGTCATGGCCATACCGAATTGATGATGCTCAATGTACTCCCATATAAAATTATTTAATCGTAATTGGAAGAAAGATAGTAGAGCCTTGAAAATTCACTTGATGTAGGGTTGTAATTGGGAAGCAAGCTCTTATAAAGTCAAAGACCGTGATCTACTTTTAAAAATATACAAAATGTACGTGAGGCCGCATCTGGAATACTCCTCTCCCGCTTTGGCCGCCCTCACAGTCACACAGACTGGGTTACTAGAAAGCCTACAACGCAGAGCCATGCGTATCATCCTCACCCTTCCCCGAATTCATCACATCACCGACGCTGACTACGCTGCCCTCAACATCACCTCATTAATTAAGACATCGACGCAATTTCGCCCTCGCCTGCTTCATGTTGTAAACAGCAATCGTTTGCCGCGCAAGCTCTCCAAATATAAACTAATCCCTCATAACAACCCATACAACACGCAGAACTGCGTGCGCCATATGTGTTTTACCCGTGCCTACGTCTTCTCGATCGTTCTCCTTTTCTTTTCGGCCTGAAAATTTTGAACTTCATTTCTTATACCTTTCATTCTCTTCCGGACATTTCCTCTTTTAAATTATCTCTTCGCGAGTCATCATATTACATGCCACTCGCACAAATTTATTACTAAATATTCTGCAAATTTATGACCTGTCAAGAGGACCTCCTCATGACATGTACTGAATAAAGTTTTCTATTAAAAAAAAAAAAAAAAAAAAAAAAAAAAAAATGTGAGGCGATTCAATTTTTTGATCAATTCGATGAAGATGAATTCCGTTGAAAACCGTCATAATAGCATATACATTATACGTAGAATTACGGTAGAAACAAACCATAAAGGATATTGGGCATGTAATGGGCTCACAGGGTTCAGGATTGAGCAAATATGTATGATGCGGAG
>KB308855.1:68451-112071 GCA_000328365.1 Capitella teleta | reverse complement strand
TGCTGACTAAATAACATTCGATGGGTGGGGTCCGTTAACTGGGCCGAATGTGCATAACAAACTATGCACTGCATGTATAAGAGCTAAATCACCGAATGCGACAACATGACTCGTATTTTTATTGTCACTGAATGAGAGTGGACGCTTAGAATGAGCAATATAAATATTGATTATCTTCTTATTGAATAGTTTTTTTTTAAACATTTCTTGTCAGATGCGAGAGCTGTCAAACATTTAATTATGTTTAATTTAATGTACTGTTGGGCTTTATTCGTGATATCACGGGGCTACTTATAATGTGAACTTTTTTTCTAAATATATATTTCGAATATGTTATACGTGTAATTATGTCGATCAGAAACAAGAAAATACAACGAATAATCGCTATGATGCAATTTATTTTTCAATAATGTTCTGCATGATTTTTCAGAGTGATCAACAACGCTGGCGAAACAAACAGTGAAATTATTAAACGTCACAACAAAACAAGAACACACCTTGCACTTGGTCCTACATTCGTCCTTCTTTTTGAAGAGATTGGCGTTACCTTCACAGCCTCCGTAGTTGAACTTCTTGCACTTGTTCTTCTTAACATCGAAGTAATACCACTTCTTGAACTTATTACATGGGCCGGGATCCTTCTCCAGCTTGCAGTCCTCTGCAAAGGGAAGCGTGAAGCAAACGATCATTCACTAGTTACAGGATATCTTACCAGGAGTCTCAAACACGGCACAAGCAGCCTCACAATCCGCCTTGGAAGCAAAGTTATTTTCGTTTCCTCCTGACCCCTTGTAAGTGAAGGAAGTGCACTTGCATTTGGAGATCTTGAAGAACCACCTCTTCTTGCCAGATGAACCTTCTCCTTCGTCCTTGTTCAAAGTACATACATCAACAGGGGCTGCAGGGTAAACATATGAACATTTTCTTGGCTGGGACTCTTGCTAACTTACGCTCGGTTGGTGGTGGCTCGGTGGGGGGAGCCAGGCAACTGGACAGACCGTCTTCTACTTCTCCGTAGCCGCAGTTACTGCAAGTAGTCTTCCCTCCATCCACAGTGCAGTCATCAGCATCAGGTCCAATGCTGGCACCGGTGCAGGATTTGCGAGTAGAGCATCCACGGTTTACCTTCTTGATCTCCCGATCAATGTTCCTGGTGATAACAGTTGAGCAAATTGGCTGCCAATAAGTGGGTGTTGACCAACAATATTAACGGATTCTACTATTCATACCTCAGCTCCCGTGCATGTTTCCATGCTTCCTTTCTCAGCACAATCTTCAAGACTGCCGGCATTCTTGCATGTCAAGCACTGCAGGTCTGTGGTCTCGTCACCATCATCACAGGGGTATGGCAGGTCTTTAAAAAATGGTTGTCAAGCTTGCAAGTAAAACATCCAGCGTTGTGCTCACCGACGCACTTGCCGTCCAGTTTGACAAATGGTGGCTCGCACTGACATCCATATTCTCCATCAGCGAGAACGCAGACCTCGTTTGTGGGGCAGTCCATCTCTGTGCATTCGAGATCGCCTTGCTCCTCCAGGCAAGCACATTTTTCAGTGCAGTCATCATTGACGTAAGACTCGCCAACCTGCGATATAAGGCTATAAATATTGACCATCACGAGATTGCCAAGACCTACTGGGATGAAGATGTCTTCACCAGGAACCTGGCATCCACACTGTTCTTCTTTGATACAAGCTCCATCCTGGTTGTAGACGAACCCCTCCTTGCAGAAGCAGCCCTCAGTGCATGGACCCAGATTACCACAGTTCTCTCCAGTTTTATCGGAACATGTTGGAACGCACGCATCCCCGCAAGGTTTGAATTCCATGTTTTCTCCACAATCAGGGGCTATGAAGAGATAGTTTGAGGCAGGTCACTTAAAAATGCAGTTTACTTACCACAAAGGTCTTCACTTCTCCACGTTACGGTGATCTCGAATTGAGCTTGGCAGACCATAGCCATCGAGGCACCGTGCTCACAAATAGGATTGACGTAATCATCAAGAAGGCAGGCGTCATAAACGCAGTTCATGTACATATCCTCCAATTGAACCTCGTCCATCTGGGCAATACAATCCTGTGGAAGCAGCATGGTGAGTATACATGTACATGTAATGCATAGTCAGCGTGAATACCTTGAAGGGACCATTTTTGTCTTTGAGAGGAGCGCAGTGGTCAGCAGCCTTGTCATCCTCCAGGCAAGGATCTACTGGTGGAGGGGGAGGAATGGGATTAGGGCACTCTTCGGAGCATGCTTTCTCGTCCTCGTCAATGCCAGCAGTCCATGACGTTCCCATAACATTGGTGTCATCGGTCTGGATAGAAAATATTCACTGGCTGAATAACGGTTGCTGAGTGACTCACGGTCTCGCCAGGTTCTGCGCCAGGGTACTTTGTCATGCACGTCTCAGCAGGGCCAATAGTCCAATCGTTGTCAGCATTGCCATCGAAGTTTCCACAAATACCGCAAACTTTATCCTGAACGGAGTCCTGGACCTCAACCTGAGCGATGGAAGTACCATCCCAAACCACACGAATTCCACCTTCTACGGCAAGGTACTGCAAAAGAATGGGATGAATCCAAATGCTTAAAGAGATGGCTGAGTACAAACCACTTGATTTGGGGTGATGGAGATGGTGACTTTGTCGTTGTACGTCTTGGGAGATCCCAACAACTTGACACCGTTAACTCTGACTTCCTTGTCCTGGAGCATCTCGATGACCAGTTCATCCTCATTCAGATAAACAATGACCTGTCTGACGTAGGAGACGCTGGATCCCTCGCGGTCGAAATTGGCAACGACCTCCCAACTGGGGTCTCCTTTAGCGGCACCGCCTTCACAGTTATCGCGGGCGAGGGTGTACTTGCAAGCACCCTGGAAGTGCAGCCACTTGCCGTCAAACGACTGACAATGAGGATCTCCAGAGCATCTGCACACGCCAGAATCTGCGCAGCCATGGTGCATATAACTTCCATGTCTCACATTAGATTACAGTACTTACACGCATCGGGGTCAACGCATCCCGGAGTGGGGTCATCTGGGGGTAACAGACAAACATTTATATTCGTCAATAGAACCGCAGCACTCACTGGCGAAGGCTTTGATCTCGCAGACGTGCATATAGTTGAACCCGGAGGCCATTCTTTGGATGGAGATATACCTTCCGCAAGCTGCGGCAGCGCAGTTTGCGACCGCCTTCACAGGCACAAGTCCGTTGAACTTGGTGCAAACGGGGTTGTTCATGTGGTATGGAGAGTTTCCAATGCGGATCTCCATATCCTTATCTCTCTCTGCATAAGCTGAAAAGAATCCACTCAGCAGTCAGCAATGCATGTCAATCATAAGACCCGTACAAGCTCCCATGTTCTTCTCTCTGGTCCACAACTCGACTGATTCAATCAGGTACGAAGCTCCGAGATCAACCATTACATAGGGACCATCCTGAGGTGATTTAGAAGGTGAGTTATGTACATTAATAAAAAAAACATAATTAGTTATTGACTCAATGAAGAAAATTTACAGTAATGTTATAACAGAGAAAAAAAAGGACAGCACTCAATGATTGGAAAAATAGTTAAAACGGAGAGATATTAAATAAACGACAATTTTAAGCCAGCAAAAAGGTGAAATAAGTGAGAATTAAGTACTTAATATGCATCACCGAAGTATGTAGTTTTGTGATACCATATTATAATACAGCTCATAGTCTCTAATATGCAGGAGCCATAATATTTATATAACATATCAGAAGGGACTCACTTCCATTCCAGTCTGGGCACAATGTCCACCAATACGGAAGGTGGATGACGTGTCTCCGTCGACGGCATAGGAGGCAGGGTTAGTCACAGACCAGATGCTGCTCTGAGAGGCAGTCTTTCCTTGGGCAACGTTTGTTGCGGCATCTGTACACATAAACGTTATGATTGAGATGTTGTGAGTGTTTGTTGTCAATTTCAGACTTACAAGTTTGTGAGGCTACGGCGGCCAGCAAAGTGAGAGCGAGCCAAACCATGTTGCGGTAAGTCTGTAATACACAGATAAGACATGCTAGCGCGTAGTAGAATATTATTTATATCAGAGCGTATATGGCGCGAGCGGAGTTTGCACAACTTCCAAAACTCAGCTCGTTTCAAGTTGTTTTCAAATGCAAACGGGGTGACATAATCCTACAAGTACCAGGCATGATACAGAAGCACTCCTTCAAAATGAATCGTAAGATTTTTTCTTCTTCTATTTTATTTTATCATATGTGTTCTCAGAATAACCAAACGTTTGATTTCAAAGCCGAAAGGACGACATAAGTCGAAGCAGATTCTTAACTTCTTCTGCTTAAATTAATTCACTTCAAGAATACACCGCAGTTATACACAATACATAATTTATTTTTGTTGCATGAATAGTATGATTGTCTTAAATAAATACTGCACGACTTTTAATTTTCGTATTGTGCGTTTTGAAGCAAATCAAAACAACAGATCAATACGAATTATCCTTTTTTCTTTTCTTTCCTGGCTTATTTAATTTCGAAATCCTAACCTCGGAAGCAATTAATTAAGGCTTATATTGTTTTCAATTAATTTGCACAACATATATAAATTAAAAATATCCATCAAAATGTAAATATGACATTATGCTGATTTTAAGCATTAATTATGCATTAATTTTATAGCTAATTCTATAGTTTAGTTAACTATCACATATAATTTATGTTAATTAATGCACCTTCAAAATTGAAAAAATTGTAGCAGGGAATCCACAGGATGTTACGGGGTTTTTTTTCGTCGTTTTATTAGTTCAACAAAATCAGCCCCCCCCCCCAAAAAAAAAAAAAAAAAAAAATAAAAAAAAATGGTGATTTGGAGTCCGATAAGCGGATAAAGAGACAATTTAATTGGTTTTAATGGCCGACGTACAGCCAACAGGGTAAAAAGCCTTGCTACAACTAATATGGACGGCATAGGTCTACTAGTATATACAGAGAGGGTCAAAATCTACTCCATGCCTCAATTCTTCTCAATGGCATTGCGCATTTTCCGAGAAAGTGTAAAAAAACGTTCAAAGGTAAGAAAAGTAAATACATGAACTTGATAAGGTTAATCTAACATCACATGCTGCTGTCCATGTCATTTCTCATCCAATTTGATCGACGTCATATAAGTCATCCATCTCGCACAATTCTTTTGTTTGCGAGTGTTGATGTTTTGATTGTAGCACTAATTCTTATTTCTTAAAATCAAAACAAATTTGCATTGAAGCGCCACGCAACAAAGGACATCCCATAATGCTCGTTCGGGGGCTCATCTGATTTAGTTCTCTTTGCGGTAACACACTTACATTTAAAGAGGACCTCTGATTATTCTGAACTAATAACAGATGCTAGAGGATGCACCCCAAAAAGACAAATACGCCTTATGATTGACATATTTTTAGACAATACGATTGCTGTGGGGTAATTTCTTAATACATCGAATTTGAGAGGTTTAAAATCTCGCTCTCTTCTCGCGTTCGATTTCTGACTGGGGTGACGTGACAAAGGAATTCTCCTATTGTTAACAATGGGTGCCGTCGAGTGAGCAGATCTTTCAGCAGTTTCCACAAAAGAAATCTCACACTCACCTCGTTTCCAGCTATTCTGCCTGAGCAGGAAATTCGTATTTTAATTTGTCTTGATTTATCATTCACAGTCGACCAAATTCTTCCAAAGTGGTCGGTCTCTCTTCACTCAAAAAGCCCATAGAATCGATCTAAAAGGGTTCCGAAATGAACAGAGGTCCTCTCTAAATGTTCCTCTTTCATTCAATATTGAATTTTTATTTGATATATTTGTGTACCGAGCAATTATAATGCCGATTGAGGTTATTAATCATTAAACCGCTATCGAATGCATTAAGCAATCAAGACTCACGATCAGTTCTCTAGTACAACAATTTCACACCAGAGGCCGTCCAAGTGACTCATTCCAAGATCGTAGGACTAAAAGGTTTAATTCTTGCGGAATTTTGCATACGCTTGGTATGCAAGTCATATGAGGCTATCCTGTGAGAGTTATTGTATGATTAAAATAGACTTACCGATGCGACTGTGTTCTGCCAAACAATGAAGCCGATCTCGGAAGATGACCGTCAAGGTTTAACCCTTTATAGCCCGTGGCATCGACTCACTAATGAGTCATGTGGAGGAAATTTTTAATTAATTTTCAATTCTCACTATCCAAATTCCCTGCCGTCCCCCGTCCAATCTGAGGTCAATTTACATTTTAATGCATTCAATTACACAGGGAAAGGCTATTAAAAAAAAAAAAAAAAAAAAAGCGGCGCAGTATGTTAATTGAATGCATGATTGGGTAGCGGGGCTGTGTGTGGTAAACAAATTATGTTGCCCCATAAATATGCAGGGTCCTCGATGCCACATCACCCCTTCTTTGAAACAACACCCACGGACAACCAATTAAGCAATGATTTCGCATAAAATGGATGCACTCACTTCCCAATTCTTTAACAACTTCAGATATTTCGATCTTAAATTAATTTAATCCCTAATAATAACATGAGCCAGCAAGATCAGCCAACCATGTTTTATTCCCATGCAACAGCAAAATATAATTGGAAGCTGTCGATCAACATTGTCAACCCACGGACACGTATACTGATACATTTAATTGATTTTTATCCATCCGGTGAGACCACCTTCCTGTTGTGTAATTCAATCATAAATATTGTTCAATTTGTTGGCGTCATCTTCATGGAACATGTTCCCGAGAAAAATTATTGATGGATATATATATATTGACATCACCAACCAAACTAGAAATATGATGGATTTGCGAGCAAGCATGGGATGAGACTCGAGAAAAAGAGAACATTGAAAACCCTGAGGTGATGGCAGATCAATACACAACTCAATGCTGCCTAAACCGGGCATTCTAGGTCTTGAATTTCGGCCCTTCCACACCCAATTTTGGGCACCCTGCTCTCCCGCAGGAGAACTAAGAACCGCGACAGGCGCAAGCATTTGTTGATGTCTCCGGTATTTTACCAGCGTTATTGTAGCACACCGGGTTCTTCAAGTGGTAAGGAGAGTTACCAGAAAAGATCTCATAATCGACATCAGCATTACCGGCGGCTGGAAACACGGTTGTCAATGGTTACATTGAATGCATTCCATTCAACTAACCGGTGCCATCTTTCTTTCTGACTGCCAATTCGAAAGATTTGATTTCGTAAGAGTCACCAAGATCCACTACGAAGAAAGCTCCTTCCTGCATACAACTTTTCCCTTTTGACGCAGTGACCACCAGAACGGAAGGTTTATTCGGCACTTCAGTCGACGGCATAAGAGCCGGGGTTCGTCACGGACCAAATGCTGCTCTGAGCGACGGTTTTCCTCTCCTCAAGGCGACATTTGTTAAAGAGGCATCTGCAATGTTCACGACACAATGTTATGCAATGTAAAACAAAATTACAGCCTGTTGATGAGCATCTATAGTCAATTATACGAGGCGAAAAAGTTTGTACTAATTACCATTTACTGTAGTAAATAGTAATTATGTCGAATAAAATATCCGATGAGTCCTACTTCTGTCCGCCGGCAAAGATTCCGGCTGCGGAATCATCAAACTCACCACCATCTCCAAATTTATCTTCCTGTAAGGAGAAGGTGTCGGAATCTGAGACCAATGTTCACTGATATTGGGATATACGTAAATCGTGGCAAATTTTTACTCAGAGAACGCCTTTAGATCATAGAAAACGTTTGAACGGCCCCTTTTGGTTGTGTATGGTCATCCAGAATGGAAAGGGGAAAGGAGCGAAATAAATTCATTTAACAACACTTCGTAGGCCAGTACAAGTGTGTTACATACTCTTAATTACACGAAAGAATATTTTGCAAAGTATGGGTTCTGTTTGCGAATTCATCTTTATTGAAATATATGTATCCTACAAATGGATATATTAATTTGTATTGAATATGTGATTCGGCCATCCCCTCAAATATTTTCAGAACATGCCACTGAATATTACATAATACAAGGTTATGATAATTCACGAGTCATGCCGGTGTTCCATGCGGGGGTAAATGCTGGATTTGAGTGGAAATCAAACGAATGCAAAAGCAATTCCATGATAATCTGTCACTTTGGCGCCTGCTGTGAGTGCATAAAAATTTATGGTATAACAGGTTGTTCGCAATTTTATTATACAATGCTGTGTATCACGCATCAGCCAGCATTGCCCCATCCGATGCACTCATTCCTCGGCCAATGGGAACAACCGGGCCCACATGCCGCCATCCGGTCTGACCACGGGCAGGGATAGAAGAACCGGATCCTCCGTGATCAGATCCCATGCGTATCTTGTGGTCAACGTGGTCAAGAATAATCGCCAGATGACGCGAGCATAATCGCGACCAACGCACGCATGCGCACCGCCTCCGAATGGGATGTAGTGTAGTTGTGGAAGGCACCCAGAGAGAGCAAGCCACTGATCCGGGTTGAAGCAATCCGGATCATCAAAGTAGGGACTCTGTTTATGAGTACTTCTTATGTTGTAGGTCACACCCCACGATTTAGGAATGACATAATCCTTAAAAGATACGATGTACGTGCATGGGTTCAGAAATTGGTATAATTTTGTATAATTTTCGCTCACCTTCAAGCGTATTTCTTTGGTTGTGATTCGGAAACCGCCGGCGATGGGAGGAAACAAACGCAGAGTTTCCTTGGCAACACAATCAACGTAGGTTGCATCACTCAACTCACCAGCACCGAAAATTGATTTCTGAAGTTTTTGCAGAACTTTGGGATGTTTTTTCAATAGAAGCATAGAACAGGTCATGAAGCTGGAGAGCGTTTCTTGCGCTCCGAACAAGAGCTCAACGATGGCATCCGGCATAATATCTTCAGACCACCCAGTACTGCTCAAGATACACGTGTTGCTGGTTTGCGGCTGAAACTTGCCCTTCAAGAATTCATACAACTGGATTTTTGATTGAATTGCCTGAAGAGAATATATTTCATCTCATTTTTTTTTTTTTTTTTTTTTTTAAGGTAAAATGACATACCTTGTGATACGCTGTACCAGGCAGATTGATAGGCACAGTGAATAACCCGTCCTCAAAGCCTTTGAGCATGGTAGCAACCTTCCCGACTTCCTCTCGAGTAAGATCCAGTCCAAGAAGAGATGTACACGCGCATCGTATAGACAAAAACTTCGCGTGGCAATGAACTTCGAATTTGACTTTGGTGGCCCATTCTGACATCTCATTGTTGACAATTTCTCCAAGTTGGTCACAAATTTCTGTATAATCCACTTTCTTCAAGGCATTTACAAGAGCCTTCTTGCGGTTGTGATGCAACTCCGCCGGTGCTGCTCCGACACTTCCCTCGCCCAAGAGCTTCTGCATGGATGGGGGCCACCAGCTGATCAAGCCTCGGTTCTCCAATTGAAAGAGCTGGCGCATGGCCTCGGGGCCTGAGACGTACACCGTTTTCAGCCCCAGGATGCTGGTTTTGAAGATTGGGCCATACTTCTGCTCTCTATCGCGGTAGAACTTTCCAGAAGGTGCCTGATCATAAGTGAGATGAATTTAGGATTCTAGGAGGTGCAGTTAATTGGAGGACAGAGCAATCCGGTTACAAAATTAATCGAATTTCCCGGGAAATTTCGTTTTTATCTCATGACATAAAATTAAAGGGTTGAGATTTTAAAGGGGTTAAGATTTTAAAGAAGTAAGAACGGAAAAAAACATAAAATATATATTATAAAGAGATATTCCACCGACTAAAAACGCCAATCCATACTCTTTTTCTGTCTTATAAACACCTGCAGTCATGGAATGTAGAGTAAAAATCAAGCAATAAAAATATTTCTACGGGTGCATGAACCTAAGAGTTGCAACGGAAACAAAGAGGACCAGTGTTATGCGTTATGATCGCGATGATAAGGCTGCTCTGTCAGCCAGCGGTATTTCACGATCACAATGCAAACACGCACTTCCATATGGACACGCTTTCATATGCAGTCATGTCGATCGAATCATAAGGATAAGAGGGAATATAGATGACCGAAATAGAGCATGCGCGAGCCTTTTGCACACAATATATTAAAATGATGACATCAGCTCGGGTGCACGTTATGTCTTAGGTGGATTTCTGGTCTCGATTTGCTCAAATGCTAGGGGTGCATGTGAATTAATTGTTTACTTTAAAAACACCATATGACTGCTGCAGGTTTTCCCCGCCTTTTCAGTCTGCATGAGGAAAACAATGGGGCTACTTCTCACCCTTCTAAGCATGAATATTGGGTTGAATCGGTCCTTCCAAATAAAATATAAAATTTTATTATAATCATTATTGATTGTATATTTTTATTTGGCCGACTGAAAATATAATTTAATATCACAATCCTGAATATTCGATTGTTGTCTCATTTAAGGTTATAATACGCAGTACTAAACTTAAACTGAGAGTTTTTGAGTTTTTATTTGGCAGATGGCATCAGCAATAGCTGTTTTTAAGCTATGGCCATAACAATTGTCAATCATAACATTACACGAAAAACTTCTCTCATAAACAAAATATTTAAAATACCATTTTGTCACTAATCCGGTGAAGGTATGGATGAATCAGAACTTTCGCAAATTTCGTGGGTGGGATATATGGGGTGGCTCAATTGCTTGCAGATCAAATTTGAAGCAACCGTGGTATATTGACGCGTAATCAAATCAGCAATTTTTGCTTACTACTGTACTCAAGTACATTATGCATAGAACATTTACGAAGAGTTAATTTGATCAAAATCGATATACTACATGTAATGTGCTCCGGTGTCTAAGTATAAGTCCGGTCTGGTGAAGGGGGGGGGGAGGTTTTAGAATTTAGATGAAGCAAACGATGATCACTTCAATTATTCATAATAATGTATAAATACGGCGCCCCGTAAACGATCTCGTTCATCACACGAGAAGACCACCAACTCGAAAGTCGTCACACATCCACGTGCTTATTGTGCCAAGGAAACTTGAGCTAAGGTTTGACAGTTTCTTGTCACTGGTCTTCTTTTTCGAGGTGGTTTCGTTCAATGCCAGTAGATGGGTATACATGTAATATTAACTAATATGATTCGCTGATATAATATACAGTGTGGTTTTACGTGCATTTATGGCTGAAGGGTTATTGTGTCTGCTGTCAAATCTCATAATTAATTCTGTTTCTCACCGTCAAGAGGATATGAGAAAGGCAGTAATCGCTGTATCACCTACCCAGTGTATGTTTAACCGTCGTCATTTTGGTCTTTTGAATACTTTGGAGCAATTGTACCACCCCATAATAATTGTTACGTGTGACCGGTACAAATATTTCCATAGTCATGCACGAAGTCAATGCACTATTATAATTTTAGATTAGTTTCATAGGGAACTTCAAGATTTGTAAAAACTCCCAACAGAAGTCTAAAAAAACTGGTTATATCACATGCTTTGTTCGTTCTGGCAACCATAATTTCACAGGAGCAACCAAATTCAGGCCCGTAACCAAAAGGAAGGGGGTTCGGAGGGGTCGGACGTTGGAGGTCCTCATTTTCAGGGAGAAAAGTATTATTGCAATCAGCATTGCTGAATTGTGTTTTCTCAGTAATAATCGCGAATGACGCACTCACGAGAACAGCTTAAGACTTGAGCCAATCTCTGCAAGCATTTATAATTTGAACTTAAATGTTCAGCTCTTGCTAGGTCCCCTTGCCGCTGCCTGCAACCACTTCTACCAGATTTATACGGAAACTTTAAACCTCTAATTATACCCACGACCCCACATCGGTAAATCCTTTGAAGTTATTGCATGTAATTGGTCAGCATCGACAGAATCACTCGTCAGCCCTAGTCCCACTGGACCGCTGACACTCTCCTCCTCTCTCTTGCTGCTGATGCTGCTGCAGACATCCCTCCCTCTGTCCAGTGACTCAAGCCCCGGATGATATGCCATTCAATGCGATGTCGACCTCTCTTCTTCTTGCCTGGTGGCTCTCCCTCTGTAGTCGGCGGTATCAGGCCTCTTCCCCTCCTCTTCCAATGCACGTACTTCCTCTTTCTCACTTCAGCAAGTATAATCTTTTGTTCAGGAAACTGCTGAATGAGTTTCTCACTCACGGCTCCCATTGTTAACGCAAGGAGATTTCGGTCGGTGACATCACACCGACATGAAATATCGAACACAGAAATAAAGCGAGCAATTAACAGCTCAAATTCGATGTACTTGTATCTAGGATTTATCCCGTACTATTAGCAGGTGTATAATACTGTATAAAATATCTTGAATTGTGTTGGTCAAAAGACGTATTTGTCCTTTGCATGCAATATAATCTCGATATGTCGAACTCCAATAACTCAAATTGCTCTATAACTCGAAGCCATTTCGAATCCCCTATAGTCCCTCCGTATACCCGTGCATTGAATTTTGTAATTTGTAACGATATGTCGAACTCCTATAACTCGAAAAGCTCTAACTCGAACTCATTTCCGTCCCCGTGGGTAACTTTAGATACCTTTATTATGTCAAAGTTAACTCAAATTTAGTATAGTTATATAGTATTAGTATTATATAGTATATATAATATACTATATTATATATTCTATAGTATATAGTATTTATGCATAGTTGAATGCTAGGGAAACATAAGTAATGTGGTCGCAATTAATGTACCGCGATGATCTATCAAAGTCAGAATTAATTAACTGATCACGAACGCATTCAACTCATCGAATGGAAATTTAAAGGACGAGGGAAAGAAGACCTCCCATACTCAATCTGCTTCAAGCCATCAAAAATGTGGTCCCATGTCAAATGTATTCCTTCTACTTTAAAGGGAGGGAGAACTGGTTAAAAATGGACTTTAAGTCGTTATTTGATGCACCAAAAATGATTCCTATGCCTGACCAACACAAGGAATATCATCGCTAACGATTTCGCGGGAGTATGTATATATAGCTAACTAGGCGTGACGTAAGGAGCTGTGATGAAACACCGAGTTCCCCATCTTTTACAATGGGCCTCCTCATATCAGCGTGTCCTGCGACTAAACCCACGGATATTTTTTTTTCTTTTCGGAAATAGATAGAATACTCATTTTGCCACCAGTCAGGCGCGAAAAAAAAAATATTTTTCGCTATTTTTCTTATTTTAACAAGCGATTTTCTAAGACACCTACCATGGTTTCTCATGCTGAAACAGTAAAAAGGTCAGTCAGAGTGCACCACGCATGCGCTTTCGTTTCGTAAACAACAAAGATGTCCTTTTATGGCGAAGATGATCTGCTCTGATTGGCTGAAATCGATAGCTTCACGAGGGGAACGGGACCAATCACGGCAAGCCCTCAGCTGACGTTTGCCTCCTATACTTCGTAATGGAAGCCATTCTCCCATAGGCGCAATGCTAACCCCAATATTCGGAATGCATTATTTCCTTACGCTTGCATCCAGGCATGGTGTTCTTGGCACGGAACGCTATCAATTGGTGCTATGAGTCAATAGAACATCACTTAAAATCCAGTTCCCCATCCCTTAAATAGGTTACACACTACCGGTGGCATCTTGTGAATGTGAGAGGTCTGCGAGCAGAAAATATGATAACGATGTCAATTTGAATGACTTTTTTTTTCTTTTTTTTTTTTTTTTTTCACTTTTTGACATTTTTGTAAAGCATCTTTCAAGACGCTTGGACAGCATTCTCACATATCGTTACAGTTTGCATGTACCTGTTCACCATGTTTCTCCTTCTCCATATACAAGAGATCATGCTGTTCTAAATTAGCCCTCAATTGATATCTATTATTTGATGTTTTGATCACATTATGCTTGCATTGGCCCGCTATCTTACAAACGACCCCCCTTTCACTGAAAGCTGGCGACGGGCCTGAAATTCAGATACATGGTATATCAAAATCATGCAAAACTTACAGTTTTAAGAAAGCTCAGAGTCTCGCCGATTATTGGAAGACCGACATTTCCAGGAGGTAGATTCCTTCGTTTGGCGTGCACATGTTTCCATAGCCACAAACACGTTTTAATAAGCACAAATAGAACCGCGATGTGCACGAGTAGACTCATTGCCTCGATCAGCTGTATTGCGACTGAAATCAACCGTGTGTTCATTTTCTCAAAATACCCTTCGCTGCAGTTGAATGTTGAATGCAGGGCCGAATGTTTTGTCTGTGACGCTCGGGATATTTTGTCTATGAAACATTGTGTGCTTTGTTCTCTTTTAAAGGACAGGGAGTTTTATCTAGGGTTACGCGTCAAGATGAAATAGGTCACGCGTATTGAAGATAGTCGGGCACCACAATATAGGCCTATTCATGATGTTAGTACATTTACTAAAAATAGGTCGGAGTGACCTACAACTATCATTTCACTATTTCAGATGTCAAAGGTCATTTATCCGACATCGGACTGGCCAAGCGACCTATCCCCCAATTGACAATGGTCACGTAGTGTAACCGAAGACCTCTTACATCTATATAGGTCTCTGGTGTTATACAGCTCTTCATATTTATATGAATTATATGATTTGTTTATTTATCTTGATATTAATTTTATACAAGGTTGATTCGTGTTGGGAAATCACGCTGTCACAGTAAATGCACCTTCCTATAATTATGTACAGTTGAAATTACTACGGATGTTAATCCATTAAATATTTAGTTAGAGTCAAAAGAAACGCACGCCTGAGTTATAACGACGCTGTTTATTTTGTATGCATTGTACAGACTTTATTGTTACGAGGTTTGAGTGTGCTTCAAAAACAATCCGGCTTTAGATGGTTATTTATTTAGATGCTTATTTTTCTTCATGCAAAAACAAGGGGTCAAACTTGAAATGCACAATTCTGAATATTGGTTGCATCCACCTCTCGCATTCAAGAATTTCGTGCATCTTCGGCGCATACTGCTGCAGAACTTCTCGGAGTATATGACTTGGGGATGTTTCCCCATTTTCACGAGCTGAATCAGTTCTCGGCAATTCCGGGGAGGGGAAGGCGGCGGGAGATGGCTGCATGTCTTCAGTTGATCCCAAAGGAAATATTATTTCGCAATATTTCACAGCCTGCAAATTAGGGCTACCCATGAATAATTTCAATTTAATAGACCCGAGCGTTTTTTTAACCTCTAAGTATAGCTAAAATTTAAATCTAAGACTTAAAGAGGACCTGTGATTGTTTTGAATTAGTAACGGGTGATAGAGGATGCGTCATTATTTGCGTCCCAAAAGACAAATACGCATATTTTTAGACAATACGCTTGCTGTGGGCTAATTCATAGATACATCGAATTTGAGAGTTTAAAATCTCACTTTCTTCTCGCGTTCGATTTCAGACTGTGGTGACGTGACAAAAGTAATTCACCTATGGTTAACAATGGGAACCGTCGAGTGAGCAGATCTTTCAGCAGTTCCCATTTAAAAAATTAAGCAGGAAATTCGTATTTTAATTTGTCTTGAATATCATTCACATTGACCGAATTTTTCAAAAATGGTCTCTCGTCACTCACAAAGATTCGTAGAATTCATCTAAAAATGTTCCGAAATGAACAGAGGTCCTCTTTAATACACACAACGACATATTTACATGAAACAATAATGAACTAATTTTAAAGTGTATACAGAATTACAGATATAATCATATATATTGTAACAGGCTGTATACAATATTAAGTATGATGCATGGGAAGCTGGGAACCCGCCACATAGGAAGGGGTGAACAAGGAGCCAAACCAAATGTGACAGAAAGAAATTTGAAATTTGAATCTTGATTGAAATTGCTTCAAAAGACTCTTAAATGGAGATCTGGAACTCTCAAGATTATTAAGCAATTAATTAAACAAATTAATTTTCATTGATTTACTGCATGTACAAGAATAGTCTGTTTATCCCAAATCTCCATATCTTGACAAAAGTGATTATATATTTACAGGTGGACTAGCTTTGGGTGGAATATTATGACAATGGCTTGTAAGCCTTGTATAATGTATCTCAACAATTGTGCATATATGCATGCCGTCAACACTCATCTGGCATAGCACATGCAATTATATTTGACCCTCAACATTTCCTCGCCAAACTTCAGACGGAAGGCCCAACCGTGATCACAAAGTTCAATCGATTAATTAGATATGCCTTTAGCCATATGGAGGTTAGCTTGTGCATAAACAAGATGGGACACCAGCCTATCAACCCATTGTGATAAAAATGGTCATAGTGTGTACCTAAGCTCACCCATAAAGGCCCTGCCTTGGTTATGCCATTTAAACAGCAATTTGTTCAATTAACTTGTAAAGATCGAATAACTTGTATAACAATCCATTTCTAACGTTTCGAGAACATACTGAAAGCGTTATTATGTAACTTTTCTCGACCTTCTAATATTAATTTATTCAGAAAACTGAAATAACCATTGATTTAGCACTATTGATTTAGTACTTGAATTTGATCTGATCATAAACGATTCATGGTGATATGTAATCAATAAAATATTGTATTGAGAGGAAGTATTCTTAAATTAAAACGACTGTTTTGTGGCTCGGAATTTTCAACTCCTGAGAGTTCTTCATAGGACTTTTAGAGTTAAGACCTATTTAACATGGCACTCTCAAGTTTGAGAATTGATTCTTAGAGTTGAGAACCAATTCTAGGGATTTACACTTAATAATGGTCTTAGGAATAAATTTTCAGACTAAAGTATTGAGTCTAAACCCGAGAATCTCTGTGGATATCTCCCCTTGTGATTTATTTGCCTTTTGGGTAGACTGGAAGAGCGTCGATCGAGCTCCCTATACTCTATAGAGATGAAAGCTCAGTGTCCAGAATTCCCCGAACAGGTTGTCAACCGCGTCATGGCAGAGATGAGATTTTCAACCCACCCCATCGAACTTCTCGATCCATAGCAACTTGTATTTAGATCAACATAAAGAAGCCACAGCTAGTAAGAGCAGCTTATACGTGGAATAACCGGATGTTTTCCAATATAGAGAGAGGTGTTCGGTATGGTTACATTGCACATTTAGCCGAATTGTACAACATAGTGACACGTATATGCAGAAGACATCAAGAGATCGGCACGCCGAAGCAGGCAACCAGACTAGAGACCTGCGTATTTAGAATAATTAAAGAACTTACGCTTTGCAGTCGCGGTATATTCCCTCATTGGTATTAGCATCAACTGGTCCTCAACACAGAGAAAATAAAAAGCATGGGTTTATATAAAGTTGTTAAGGCGTACCAAACCGCAATTTTTTATTAGACGGAGACTACATGTAGATTGAAAAAGAAGAATTAGCGTTCGCATGTGTACTAGCATGGTTTCATGACCAACAATAAAACCGGGGAGATGGCAAGGAGAGATCGCGATCGAGGTAAAATGGTAAATCCGCCCGTATCCTAGCATTCGTATGCTGGGCGAAACCTAAAAGTGGTCAGTGCTCCGGATCTAGAAGACTGAGCGTTGTGATTCTTGTTTCCGAATTAAGGAACAGAAATCAATACATGTATTATGATTAATTTCACCTTAACAAAGCTTTTTTAACTTCATTAACGCATCATCTACTTTTTGATTATTCTAACAAGGTGAGAAAATGAAAAAATGCTGACATTCTTGAGCGGCTTTACATTCATTTCCATTTTCATTCGATCTCAATCCTCAGCCTGCAGGCCCAAATATACAGGGTGTATAAAATGAATTATACTCCTCACTCTTTTAAGTAATTGATGCCAATCATAACATTTTTGGGGGGTGGGGGGGAGGGGGTTTGGTTTGCTTCTGTTTTTTTTTTTTTTTTGGCTTGTTTTTTGGCTTGTTTTTTTTTTTTTTTTTTTTTTTTGCATTAGTTTCGGAACAAAGAATATGTGTCTCCACGTTCTTCGATCGGAATTTAGATTATAATTTTCGCCCTTTTACTTCTCTCAAATCATTATTTGGATTTATGCTCCTTCTGAAACGCGAAGCATAACGCTGCATGAGCCTTCTACATTCCGAGCACTGGCCACTTCTAGATGGCGCCCAGGGAGCAAATGAGACAGTGATGTAGCTATATAGGCCGAAAGTACAAACCGAGGATTCAGGGCGATGATCGCCACATCTCGTGGAATTACGATCGAGGCAACTCTATGGCATCTACATTCCAACGAATGTCATCGATCTGGAAAAGCAAAGCAGTCAACAACAACTCAATTGAAGCTCGACCGATCAGGAGGCCTGCGTGTGCACTTACGCAATTGCAATCCATCTAAACATGTAGGGGCCTACTCTATGAGTCTATAATTATGACACGTGCAGTGAGTCTTGGAGACTTGGACGATGCCTAAGTGAGCAGAGATCGAGTGAAAATATGAAATGTGGGCTTAATTTTTAAGTTACGGACGCCCGCTAATTAATATATCGCGGAGACATGAAAGCTGCATGATGCTGCGTACTAAATGGCCAAAAGGAAACTCGTGTTAATTGGTCAGACAGGGCGGCACAACGGTCCGGGAAAAACGATCACACCAGGCAAAGCGCCTGGCAAGGGAAGAACGGGCCATCCTAAACGAGTATGGACTACGAAAGACGACATAGACACATCGTCCAATAGGCCCGTCCTGAATGAACAACGTCTCCAGGCCATCGGATCCAGAGAGAGCGACGTATCTTTAAATATTTGCATATTTGAATATGTAATGAATCATGACGTCACGGCTGCTGCGGCGCATCACTCCGCGGAGTGATACTTGTAAACCCTGCATAATACACCACCCATTCGTCAATTTTACACAAAATTATGAATTGCAAAACCATTTCAAATATATATTAAACCACATAATGAATAACAATGCACTTTTTACTCGAATTTTGTATATCAAAATGTAACTGAATGTTGAACTACTTTCTCACCGCAGGGATACTGCACACAACATCGTACGTTCTGCGGTTCATCTCAGGGCGATCTTCGGATGGAACTGTCATTCCGAATTTTTATCCCAAGGAGCCTGTCGTTCGAGAATTATCTCCCAAAATTTACGAATTTTAGTATTTAAATCGCAAATTCTTGCGATTCTGGATTGAAATAATAGTTTTAGTTCCGACTATTCATCAAAATCAGGTAATTTGCTTCATTGTTTTTCCCTATCATTTTTCCATCTCTCGTTCTTCGTTGAACATTACATTGGGCATTGGCGAATCAGTCTCAGAAATTTAGAACCATGACCTGCCTTTTAGATATAGCTTTTTATTAGTGCCAAACTTTTACTTCCATAGTTACCAAGATATTACCATGCTGCTCAATTGTTGAAATACTCGGGCGGTATATACTATATTACTGATGTACTCTAATTTGATAAATTATCCTAATGATCAATGATCATCAATATCATCATTTAACTATATTTTAAGATATATAATTATTAATTTCAACTTCAAAGTATGTCAGAGATGTTAAATTTCACACAAAAAAATAAAATTTCTTCATAAATTGATTGGCAATATTTTATATTATGGAACAATTATTGAGATCCTATCAAATACTTTATTCAATTATTGTGGAATTATTTGGTCTCAAAGTTCAATTTACATATGATGGGGGGGGCGGTGGTTGGCGAAGATTACTTGGTATTTCGCGTTGTTCTCTCCCAAGAGTCCAAGACGATTAAAAAACCAACCATATACAATATATGAACTGCTCCACATCTAATATTGACCAAAGATTCTCTGTGACTAACCTTTTGTGACCTCACTCGGGATGTTTGAAAACTATCCCGATTGTTTAAAATTATATGTATGTAACAAATAGATCTTAGTCCATAAGGATCTTTCATCTACTGACTTATTGGTGTATTATTTATTATCCAAAATTCAGTCACTATTATAATAACAAATTACAACAGTTGAAGAGTCTCATGCACTGTCAACAAAGGCACGCACAGTTCCGTAGTGCTGTCAAAAAGCATCGTCTGCTTTGGCTAATTATCAAAAGCTGATCTTGAGCTGAATTTCCCCAAAATCGTCTCCAGTAATTAATCAAATGCAGGGAATTCTCCAGAAACCATACAGAAAAATATCAATTTTGTTCTTGTTCAAAGCTGCAAATGGAAAGATTCCCCTATTTCAACCCTCCAAACCAACCTGCACAGACCAAACTCTCTTCATGGCAATTGTGACACACAGAATTTTATCTATCTCAGAGTAAGAATGCATAGTGTTAGTTGAGAAATCAGTAATCTGGACAGAGTAAAAAGGTATTGAGTTATTAGAGTGAATAAGTGTTATAATCTGGACATTATGATTGCAAACTTCTTAGTGACCACACTTTGTCCTTCCCATTTTCATATATCACAGGCGCTACGGGTATGTATAAGTAAAATGGGTATTTGCCTATTGCAGCATAATGGTTTGGTAGCTCCTAGGAACAGCAAGCATCTTCCTACATGACTCGGAAGGAATCCTGGTGGCCCCGTGTCTTGCTTTTCAATTTTCATGCATGTGACATCCATACAATAAACAAAAGGCAATGATAAAACTGTACCATTCAGAACAATTCATGATAGGTTAATATTGATTTTAATGTTACATACATGTACATGCTTCTAAAGCCTTTAACAGCACTTAATAGTCATTATTTCATTACATAATGCATTTTGATAAAGATAAATTCAATAATATGTGTAGTAACAAAATTATGTAGGTGTATGTATATGGTAGCCATTACAGTGTTTACAAAATTACAAAATGTAGATGACATGTCAACAGTGTTGTTGACTTTGATCGGCAGCCGAGTATGGATAACTGCGTTCGCTGTATGATTTTACCCGTGTTTGATGTTTTTACCAAAGCAACCATACAAGGTGACATCTATGGATTTGTTTCTCCTCTACAAGTGACTCATCTCTGTCGTCTGATGAACTCTCTTTCTGTTCATTATTCCTTTTAATCTTTTACTAGCATTCTGTTCAACCTCAATACCTTTTTCTTCTTCTTGGTTCTGTGGCGTGAAGCTCAATGGTCATTATTAAATATTATTGGGAATAGGAAATATACTTAACTCATGGATAAAGAACCCTTGGAATTTATCGATAAGAGTAGGGGGAAACCCCTGTCCCGGGCCTTCTGTTCTGGCGCCCGTATCATCCGATTGGATTGGGTGGAGCCGTAAAACCCCATCACTCACTCACTCCCTTAACTCAAGCAGACACTTCCTTGAGCCCTAACTAGCATTATCTTCCAGCTGCTTGTAAATTGAGTCAGGATAATTTTCGTGTTAAAAAAGTTAGATTTGCCCAAACAAATTCTGAAAATCTAAAATTCTCATTTATTTAAATATTTTTTGAAAAAAAAAAAAATATAGAAATGTATCCTGCTTTATATTGAATGCAATGTTTCACTCAGTTTACTCATTCTGTGCTCAATGGAAGTCCACTTTAATTCGAAAATCGAAACGTATGTCATGTATTATAAAAGTTTTGTTTATAATTGGGGAGGCGTTGAAATGCACCTCGCACGTTGAGCAACAAGGAAACTGTGTGTGTGCGTGTTGAGCCGCATGAGAGAAGGAGAGGTATTGATTTTCATGGCTGTCTTTTAGATGAATGATGCGAACCCTTCCTTCCCCCTCCTTTGTGACGAAGCTCTGCCTTGCTTTCCATTTCGGGATTCATTAAACACGCTGCGATCTTCCCCTTCCCCTTTCCCCTCCTCTCCTTTTTCCTGTCGCAGTGCACCACTGCCTCTTTTTTTTTTTCCCTCATACCCCATCAGTCGCCATGGCAACGGTGAACCCTTTCTTCGACTGAAGTCAAGGTCACTTCGACCGTGCATGTCCCCTAGCGAGCAGAATGTTGCTCAACGTATTGAACCCGTCTCTTCTTTCAGGTGTGACAATGCGTGCTGCAATTTCTGGCTGTTAGTTCATATTTAAAATATAAAATGCCAAAGAGAAAGCTCGACGATGTGGAGGTGGAGGAGGAGGAGGAGGAGGAGGAGGCCAACCACACCTCGGATGCCCCTCTCCCTGACTCTGAGGACAGCAACAGCAGCAGTCAGACCAACAGTAGTACCGATGTACCCAAACAGAAGGGTTCGTTAATTTTTGCGATTTCCATCGAGTACTAATCACAATTGTTTTCATTAGAAATTCTACAGCACATCAGCAAAAAGCAGAAGAAGTCTGTGAAGTTTGCAGGAGTCACTGTATTCTACTTTCCCCGCAAGCAGGGCTTCACATGCGTTCCCAGCCAAGGAGGTTCTACCCTAGGTGAGGACGATCTGCTTCCCTCTTGTTTTTCTCTTGAGCATGAAATTCTATGTATTTGCATATAATGATATACATGTTCTCAGTGAAGAATACAAATTTTAAAGTGGAGAAAAAATAGCAACAATTCATTGGATTTATCGAGTTTATCATGTGATATTTCATAGTCTGTAATTATTTCCAAAATTGTATGTTTGCTACACTTAGCAATTTTGGTTTTTGTAGTTTGCATTTCTGAGAGTGATGTGAAAGGAAATTCAGTCACATGAGTCCACATGGCGCTGTAGTTGTAACGCTGATCTTAGTTCTTGCTTAAAGTTGTTCTTAAATCTCAGAACAATCAAATTATAACCGTAGTTCTACTTATGGAAGTGAGTGACTTAAATGAGGAGATTTGTTTTCCGAATCTAGACTATTAATCCAATATCTAGATTATTGTAAATATGATATTAAATGAATTATGTATTTTTGGCAATTAATGAATGAAAATTAATGAATGAACACATTCATTAACAGTAAGATGTCTAGACATGTATACCTCACACACACACTACTCAAGACATATGACGTGAATGACCAGCATGAATTATTTGAGGTGCTGAGGGCCCATACTCATGAGGCCTGTGATACATGAATGATGCAACGAAAGCCGGCGTGCACCGCTCTGTAATTGCTTCTCCGTTGGTACAATTCCTTCCTGTTAAGCCTTGTTTTTGCCATGTGTGCACTCTTTGCAGGAATTCGAGTGGGGAAAAAATGTTGCATCACACTCAGATGTGCAGGAAGTTTCTATTATCTCATGATAGCCCAGATTTGAGTTTAAACAAATCACTTGTACGATTGCCCTTGTTTCGATTCCGTTGAATCATTTGAATGGTGGAAATCTGTGTCGCTTTAGGTTGCATTGTTTTTGCCGTTTTGCATAATAAGGCAGAGAGAGAGAGAGATGTGTAATTATTGATGTTTCGGATCGATGTGTGTCTGCGAGATTTCTGCACGCATTGCTTCATGTGATTGCGGAGGGGAGTGATAAACTCTCGTGGCTTCTCGCTGGTACTCACGGGGGATTTAGCACGCCGTGTGCTAACCGCCACTAGGCGCATCGTAGTTGAACGCCCTAATGGAGGCTCTGTTGCGTTGTACCTGTCGCTGCTGCTACGCCGGACTCAATAACGAGGGTTTCTCTTCTCCTCCGCCTCTTCTGTCGATCGGTGACACAAGTCTAGTTGTCATGACAACGCATGCCGCGTGTGCATGTCGGTGGCCGTCACAATGGTGCCTTCGCTTTCATCGGCGCCTATTGATTCGGGTCGCGGCCGCAAAAGACGCCGAGAAGCGACGTCCGCCTACTTCTTCTACTTCCGAGAAAATCAATGCTTTTGTTGATTTCCACTTTGCGTCTGCGCTGCACTAACTATGCCCACCATAACGCCTAGGTCTGCAGGCGAAATGTACACACACACTCGAAGTGACACACTCCCCCACGTATATAATATAGCGCCGTAATTTGCGTGTGCATTGATTGTACGCGTACGATTGCATTGTTTTGCTCTGATTTTCGCCTTCTGAGTCGTCTGTTGCTGCTGCGCGAGGAGGCATGCGACAGAAGGCGGTCATGTTGCTATATTCGGGACACCCCCCTCCCTTCCCCCGCCGATCGATGCCACTACGCCTGATGCATCGCCTTCTTCCCCTCTCCGGCTGCAGATCCCGCCGATGCTCCCGGATTGAGCTCATTCGGCGCGAAGGTCATTGAGCAGTCTCCCAGTGCTCCGTGGGCGTTCGTCCCCCCGCCCTCCATCCCTTTGCCCTAACCCCGAGAGAGGGCTGATCGATCCGTGTCCCCTCGAAACGACGTAGTGACGGTGCATCATGACACATACCTCAGTCGTATACAACGCTGCTGTGCATGATGCAATGAGCATGCTGCTTCCTGGTGGGTCTCCCTCATCACGCAGCAGCATCACGCTGTGACAGATTAAAGCCGATGCAATCTGCAGCGATGTATCTGCGGCGCATGAGGATGCTCTACGTGCACTGGCACTCAGTGTCATTCACGGAGCAGCACACTGCATACTGCATGCGGCTGCCGCGATTGTGCATTATGCTGCATTTATGTATGAGCAGGCCAGCCATCGATGCCCTCTTACTTCATTGGCATTCCGAGGCAGAGACGCCTCCTCCTCCTCCTCCTCCTCTGCTGATGCGGCTCCTCTTCCTCTCAATGACAGATTGCTCCGTGAGGCTGCCCTGTCCCTCTTCCCCTTGGTTGCCTCTCTCTCTCTCTCTCTCTCCCTCATCGCTCCTTCCCTTTTGGTCAAACAGGGTCTGCGTTGTGGTGTGTGCGCCCTGGGCTGCGTCTCTGGTTTTAGAGTTAAGACAGTGCATTAATTAACTGATCATACCACTTATGTAATGACATCTAAGAGTCATATTTCATGATATTTGTGATAATTTCATTAGTCATGTCACTAGTGGTTATGCAACACTCTGTTCGATGTGCTTTCGCTGTCTTGAGTGAGAGACGATTTCTTTGGTTCTGAAGTACCAACATGCAATCCGGCATGTCTGATTCCAAGGCAGAGATTTCATGCAGTTTTTATTTCATTCGCAGGGATGGGTGACAATCACGCTTTGATGGAGAACTTTTCTCTTAGTGAATACTCCAAAGTTCAGCAGCGATGGCACAAGCACCTGCTGTACGAGCAGCACTGCCAGGGGAAGCTCTCTCTGCCCATGGGCCACAAACTGGCGCACGCCCTGGCCAACGGCAGCGTGGAGTCAGAGGAGGAAGAGTGGAATGTCGATGAGTACTACTTCCTGCAGCCGCTGGCGACCCGACAGCGAAGGTTGATCCTACGCCAAGCGGGAGTGAAGAAGATTGACGGCAATGAGAAGGAAGAATGCAAGGACATTCGCTCGTCCAGGGAAGTCTGCGGCTGTGACTGCCAGGTGCATTGCGACCCTGAAACGTGCATCTGCAGCCAAGCTGGCATCAAGTGCCAGGTGGACCGCTTGTCCTTCCCGTGTGGCTGCAGCAAGGATGGCTGTGGAAATCCGCAGGGGCGTGTGGAGTTTAACCCTCTGCGGGTTCGTTCGCATTTCATTCACACCCTCATGCGACTGGAGCTGGATAAGAAGAGAGAGCATCACCAGCAGCAGCAGCAAGCTCAGCAACCGCAGCCGAGCGACAGCAAGGAACTGTTCAACAGCAATGAGCTGGGCAGCTGCAGAGACTGTCAGCGAGCAGAGTTCCGTGATTTGGTTCTTCGCGAATCCACTTTGTCAGTGTCTTCGTCATCGGAGGGCCAGGCACCCAGCTGCAGTGCTCCGTATCTGGCTGAGGACGCGCAGATGTCTGCTCCTGTTGCCAGTGAGGCATCGCTGTCGCAAGTTATGCTGTTCAGCGATGATGAGGAATACAGTGCTGAGAACACGACTGGCATGTTCCCCTTCAGTAAGGAGGAGAGCTCTTACTCTGAGAGCAGCGACTGTTCGAGTGAAGGCAGTGCCTCAGGGGAAGAGCCTTCCGGTCAGGGCTTCCACTACCCTATGAGCACTGCTCCCTTCCCTCCTGCCATCAATGAGCCACCTCCTCCCCCTCCCCCGCCTCCATCGCAGCAGCAGCAGCAGTCTGGCTCCTTTTGCACCGGCACAGGGAGCAGCATCGTCTCCACCACATCGTCCTTCGAGGCCGAGATGAATGCCTCAAATGCTCAGTACAAACTGGAACCCATCTCAGAAATCCTCAGTCCCATCCGTTTCCCTGGACCAGCTGCATATCAGCAGCAGCAGCAGCCGCCACAAGCCTCCGCAGGCGGCCAGGGCTGGTCGTCCTCTGACTCGTATTGCAGCTATGCCCGTGCATCAACTTGCCTCCCTGGTCCCTTCAATGGCAACGGTGAAGCTGCTGCCAACTTCTCCATGTTCCACTCACCCACCCACACACCCATGACAGCAGCTGCAGCCGCAGGTGACGGCTCACCCTCCACGCTCTCCATGAACCCCATCTACCCTGAACACAATGGCATGCTGAACGGATCGCCGGCCCCTGCGTACCACCCCCTGGCTGACTTCAACAACCCTCCCCCGAACCCCCCTGCTCACCTGATGAGCGCGCCCCCCGCAAAGAACGGCGATGATCACGCCGACAGAGTGAAAGCAGCTAATGAAGATGAGCCGCTTAAATATTATGAACTGAAATCCTCTTCCTGTGGTCATCAGGCATCCAGTAGCAACATGACCACCCTCGGCCTTCAACAGACTGACCAGGACCCCGATTCATTCATCCCAATTCCCAACAACAGCACCAAGATCACCGCTGTGTCAGCTTTTGATCCCCCGTCACCTCTCAAAGACACTCCTCCGAACGCTCTCGCGGAATCTTCAACTCAAGTTGATAATTGTGTCAACGGTAAAACTAGGTCAACAGCTGAGGAGCAAACAAACTTTGGAGAAATTATTAAAGAGTCGATTGTAGAAACTGTCTCCGCTTAAGAACAATTCTTGCACTCTTTGGCTCACATCACTAACCACAAATTCTTAAAATTACCCTTCTCTCTCTCCTATTACATAATAAGTTTTGTTTGCTACCTCATCGGGAATCGCACCAATTTCATGTCAGCTGACCATCAGTAGAGGATTTCATTCTTTGAAACTTGAACATGTTAAGATTGTTGATTGTCTAATTTATTCTTATTTGTTGGTTTCTTCTCGTAAGCACTTATTTGCAACAAAAAAAAAGGTTATAATAATCATAGATGACAATTTAATATGAGAATGTATTTCGCCAAAAAACCATTATGATGTTAATTATTATTGTTATGTATTAAGTATTTATGTGTTCAATGGCTACTCCTGAGTCTAGATAGCTACGTCTGTTGCCGCTTATCAGTGCTTAAACTGTGTCCTCTTCCGCAAGAGTCTCGTCTAAGTCATTCTTCTCTCTTTCATGTTGTA
The DNA here is from genome assembly GCA_000328365.1 of Capitella teleta. Classification (NCBI taxonomy): domain Eukaryota; kingdom Metazoa; phylum Annelida; class Polychaeta; family Capitellidae; genus Capitella; species Capitella teleta. The sequence continues at coordinate 84,852 of KB308855.1, read as the reverse complement.
CGCTGCTGTTGCTATTTCATGCGAGCCGTCAGTATTTTATTAACATGTGTATTTTACTCCTTTTTGTTTTCATACAAAAAAAAAACAAATACGATCATCTTCCTGTTTTTCCTCGTATGTTTGTTGAGCATAGTATTTTTATATTTTTATTTTCCTTTGTGCCGACGCAAAAAAAAATTATTATAAATATATTTAAAAATCTGTGTTTTTGTGTGTGCATGTGTGCATGTTTTAAAGGCATACGGAGATGTTTTTCTTTTTTTTCTTTTTTTTTTTTTTAATTGAGAGGAAGCTTTGCAATGATCTCGGTTTGGCGGTTTTTTTAATCATTGATCTCATGCGGTGTCATATTTACCATCTGCGGATGTATTTTTATACCCGATGAAATGAGGAATCATCCACTTGTTCATTTCACAATTTCTTCAAAATGTTCTTTTTTTCTTGAATCTCTTTATGTGTATTAATTATATATTCAATAATATACTTGTAGAATTCAACTGCTGCTGTTGTGACCTTGTGACCCCAAATCTTGTTCCCCAAAACCCCTTGACAATCTGTTCATAAGTCAAACCTTGCTCTTGTATTGCTTTATTATCATTGTATCTGATTTATTTTATTTTTAAATTTCAGAGACATAATTTATCATTTTTTATTCCTTCCTAAATCGTGCTGATTATATTTATATTAGTCGACTAGTCGTGTGATTTTTAGCCAGATTGTATGTGAATTCACCATAGACTCCCTGTTCCTTGCAAAATCAAGACTGCCAGGACTTTAAATACTTCTGAAGTACGCTGTCCGTGAGTTTCCTGGTTAAGCAATATCATTGTATTACTTAAGACGCCAGAGTAGAACAAAATCTTATTCTCGGAAACTTAAGATCTGCCCCTGAATCAAACCGAAAATATGAGAAGAAAAAAAAAACCTTTTGTGGATGGTTAATCGTGAATTATCTATATTATTTATGTGCAATAAATTAAAGTTGCATGATGCTTTTCTTAGTATTTTTTCTTTATTTAAATAAAATTTGGACGGAAGAAGAATATGATGAAATTAATAGCAATACTGTGGAGAAATTATTCACTATACTTTTGGGGAGTACCTAAAAGTACTTGTGTAATACGGTAATCCATCTATAAGCACCAGCGTCAATACTGGTTTCAATACTGCTATGCTATAATAATAATCAATAAGTGATGCCAAACTGAGTATTGGCCGTGGGTAATCGGGGAGTGGTCAGCAACTCATCAAAGCTCAGCTCTTGCGTCCACTCGTACAAGCGGTCAGCCTCCTCTTCCTCCTCACTCCTCATCAGGGCTCTGCGTGATCTCCGTTGGGAGGTGACCTCTGACCCCTGAAAGCTGAGTGTTGAGTGTGGGGGCGGGGGCAGTCGAGGGCTGTGTCTTCAGTCTTGCCTGTAACAAAACAGCCGTGACATCAAGTGAACCAAGCGTGAGGCAGACCTGGTCGTACGCCTGTCGCATCCTCACAGCGCGCGCTTTCGCTTGTTTTGATCGCCTCCCTGACTGCTGGGTAGTCGGCAGCACATAATTGGATTTGGGTGGTGCTTTGGTTTCAACAGGTGCCACTGGCCTGGAGTAATCAAGTCAATTATCAACCTCTGATGAACACTGAACATGCAAGCATCCTACCTGGCTTTGGTGATGATCTGAATGTGGCGTAATTGAACATCTCTGGAGAGCGGATTAGCCAACAGAGTCGGCAACTCTGCTTGAAGAAGCGAGGACATTTTCTGGTTGTACAAGTAATCAATGATGTCGTAAAAGATGGTGTGTCTGGGAAGAACTGCAACAAAGTTCTGCTTTAAATGCCAAACATGAATCAGATCGCGTACCATCCAGGTTTAAGCGCCTCCACATGTTGTCGCGTCCTCCCATGTAACATGGAGTTTCATCCAATAAACTCATATACTGGAACGGAGAAGATTGGGGTCAAAATGTATACATGTACAGATTCTCAAACTAAACGTAACACACAGCATCCAGTCTTGTTACACAATATGACACTCTTATAGAGGAGAAATTTTGATATGACATCAACTCCCACTCTGTCTACAGCTTTGTTGAGGAGAGGTTTGTAAAGGTTCAGGAGGAAGACCAAACCTGCATGTAATCCTTGAGCGTTGTGACGTCTACTTCACCCGTGATGCGGTGTTTCTGGTGCTGCATGGTGTCCTGAATGAGTTGATCATAAAACCTCCGATGTCCCATTCGCGCACAAGCGTCTTTAGCAGCCTGTGAATTTGAAATAAATCAGTCAATGCCATTCTCAAGAGTTCATGTCCCACCTCAGATGCTGGTTTTATCATTTTCTTGCCACTGACATAACTTACGGAAGAACCTTGACTCGATCCCATGAAGATTTTAAATAATATTTGAGGCGGAAATTCAGATCCGCCGAACCTGAAGAGATGATTGATTCCTGGGAACAACGGACAGATAAACACCTCACCGGAATCGAACTTTACTGTGCATGCTCTTGTCCTTCAGTAACTCTGCTTCCTTAGGACTGACTTTCTTGAGGATTTCAAGAGACAACGAATTCTCCTAATAGAATAATTAATTCACTCATACACATTATGGCGACAGTCTCTTCTAATACTCACAGCAGCACAAACTGCGTGTTTGAGAAGTTTAAACATTTGGCGATCCTGATATGTCAACCAAGTCTTTTCAATGACTCGTGCAGCATGCATTTGTTTATATCTTTTTGAGTGAAAAATATCGTTTCAAAATGAGGAAATTAATTAAAATTAGGAGTGCATACTGTTCTTCTTCATATGCGGGTATATTTGTTGGAGTCGTCAACGGCACTTGGCTTCCCCCTGCCGAGTAAATTGACCGGCGACTGTGTTTGACATCAGGGCTCCGTCGAGGAGACAATGCTCTGACCTGAGAAGAAATTCACTGATAAGTGGGTTTTTGTAAATACAAGAGGTCATTTACCTGAACGGGACTGTAATGAGGATCTTCCGTCATTGGCAGTGTGACGCTAATGGATGCCTTGCTGCCACCGCTCAGTCCACTCTTTAAGCTCTTTCGCTCATCTTCCCGTCCTGACTTTACAGACATTCTGAAATCCAAGTTGTGATATGCAAAGTTGCATTTCAAACTCCTACAATTATTGGATATCACATGAAACTTTGTAATCAGAATTTTTGGATAAGCGAGCGGGAGATATATCGCCGGATACAGTCGGATCCCACATTAATGAAAAGGCTGAGTACAATTTCAGATCATAATTGGATGAAAATCAGGTGCTGATCTAGTCCTAGTACTGACCAAAATACAGTTAAACCTTGATGTGTCAAAGTTCATGGGGTTAGCTGAAATATTTTGACTTAGAGATACTTCGACGGACAGATCGAGGCCGTTATAATATGACCCTTATGATTTCAAAACGTGTTCTGACATGTATGATTGACGATATGCGTTATGTGAGGCTATGATTTTATGATTGAAATTTTAAGTAAACAAATATAAATAAAAAAATAATGTCAAAAGTTAAAAAAATATCTCAGTCTTGGAAAAATAAGATTTCACAGAAGTTTGTTGTAGCTTTCAAGTTTTCAAGTGTCTTCACGCCGAGTTTGCGTTTTGTAGCCACAGCGATGCTGATGAACTAATGATGCTGAAGATGGGTGGTTGCTAGATTTACACTGTTCCTCGTGGAGCACAAACACTCTAAACAAACATCTTTAATATTATTCCTGCGTGCTTTGATCATAAAGTTCATAATAGATCTAAGGCTGGATTTCTTTAATTAGCTCTAGCTTCGAATGCTTATGTCATCAATTCATTAAAGATAATCACAAGACCAACAACAATGCCTGAGTTGAGATGCACAGTCTGTTGATCTTTGGAGTCAGCCTCGCTATGGTCGCGGCTTAACCAGAAGAGGGGTAAAGGCTGCAGACTGCTTTGTGGGGGCTGGGATGTTTTGATGGTTTGTAAGCAACTGTTTCTAACTCTCTTTGAAGTAACCAAACTGAGAAATAGGCTTATATAATTTTTTGACTTCGAGCTATAGATCGAAAAATTTGCCTTGGGGACACAGAAAACACTTCGAGACAGGGATAAATTCGAGAATGAAAAGTTTGAGGGACGGATGTTAATACATGTACTAATAGTAAAAGTATAGGAGAATCGTTGAGACTTCGCAAAAAACTTCAACAAAAGAGACATTCGAGGGAGGGATGTTCGACACATTCAGGTTTTACTGTAGTATTTCAGTCACATAGGGTAGAGTGATCCTACAAAGTGCCAATTTATGCTCTATCAACATGCAAATGTCTCACATTGAGTTTTATGCAATAAACAATAAAGAGCAATATTCTTAGAACTATTACAAGAAGTCCTTCTCAGTACACTCACAAAAAGGAAATGAAATCAATATCAGTGTCTTCCTCTGCACTGCCCGCTGTTATCTTTGTTACCGCTATTGATTCTTGTGTTACTTGTGCCAGTAATATTTTGAATTACGGATCAATACACTAAAGTCAACTAAATAATAGTTCTCACCTTTGCACTATGGCAAATAAAAACCCTTGTGTTAACGAACACTTTATTCCAGAAATCTATGACTTACAATCCAAATGATTCTTTGTGGGAAATGAGAGGAGCCCTTATACTGACTATTAATTAAAAAAGATACAAGTATCTTAGTTAGCACGTACAGATGAACAGGGCTCGAAATAAGACTCGATTAATCACCAATGGCAAGTAAAAATTCTCCCCATTGAGTAAAAATACCAAGAATGATTGCCAAATGGCAAGTAAAAATCTAGTTCTCCAAATAAAATGTAAAAGGCAGATTCTTCAATCAAGCCCAAGCAATAGAATTTTGCTCAATCCCCACTTAAAAAACTGAGCCCTGGGAGCCCATGCAGGTGCTTAATATCATGTCTGCAAGTTTAAAGTAGTTGACACCATATCAAACGAGTTATTTGTGGTGCCACTATTATTTTTTCTTCTGCATTTATATCTTATCAAATTTGCATCTTAGACTTATAGTGTATAATAAATTTACTAAAACATGTGCAATTTGGCGAACAATAGTAATTAATGGTGACCAAAACAAATGCTTTTGTGTCACCTGCAATCAAATGAGAACAAGAAAGAGAGAAAAAAAAAGGAATAATTAAAATTACAAGGAAAGAAGAATAAAAGAAAACGAAAAGCAAAAAACTAATTTTTAAAAATGGTATGATAACGTTATACTAGTACATGTAGTTAGTCTGAATACAGTTGTACTGGTAGTGGTTGGTGACTTAATGAATTGTACATGCTCCAAGATGAAAGTTGAAGCAGTTTAGTAAATACTCTAATTGAGCATTTTATTATAAATCTTTTGAGGAATTCCGCAAAAAGCTGATCTCGATCTGTCAATGTTTTATTGCATTATGTCAGCTTTTACTTAGTATTAAAAATTATATAGTGAACAAAGCCACAGACTAGCTGTGGGCCTAGCGCCTTAATTACTCCTGTGTAAATAGCTCTAATTCAATTGTACATTTTTGTTTTTCCATTATAAGTCATTCCACGTCGATAATTGCCTCAAATTTGTGATGTATAAAAAAATTAACTGATATTCCTTTTGACAAAGCAAAATTTATCCAGAAATGGTGGGCTTCACATGACGTCTCAGCTGCGGCGGAGGCAAATGTCATTGTGGAGCTCATCAAAATGTGCCAAGAAATTCCAAATGATACATTTTCTGATATCGATTTCGAAGATTTTTTTAGTTGGACTTGTACGTTACCATAATTGATTTACTTATGTGTTTATATTTTTTATATTATGTATTTTTTACTATTCCTCCATACTTGAGCTACTAATTGCTGCTATCGATTATATCTTTTGGTTTATGTGTCTGTTTGCCTTTCTTTTTTTCTTTTTTTCTTTTTTCTTCCGGTTCATTCATGTAATAATTATTAACAAACCTGATTTGTTGGAATAAACATTATTTAAATATATTAATGATAACAACACAGAAGTCTCAGCAAACTTAATGCAATGTATTAAAAATTAGTTATTAATATCTTTGGTTGGAATCATTAAATTATTAATGTTGCAAAATGTGCACATAAAGAGAAGTGCTTTCTTTTATTAATGTCATTAAATTAATCCATATCAATAAATGACATAAATTTTCAATAAAGTATCATTTATTTATTAAATATAAAAGATCTGTGTCACTATCACCACTCAGTGTACAGATCTGTGTCTCAATCATCATATGCTTGGGACTCAGATCTGTGTCTGTACAGCCTGCCGAAAATTAAAAACATGAATATTTAAAGTGATGATCATAAATTTCATGGCGCCTGCAAGTTCATCGCAGACGGACGGTTAAATTTGGTCTCTCTCGATCCATAAATACGTAGTAGAATCAATAAAAAATGTACTAAAATGTTCAGACGTCCTCTTTATTGTACCTTGAACTCGTTCACTAAACCTGTTCGCTGAGGGAATGGATTGGCAGGTGAGCGATAATACAGTGCATTTCTGATATTATACGATTCTTACTCAGAGTGCTTTCGACGTTAGCCAAACTGAGGAAATTATTGGCCACTCCAAATAATTAATTATAGCTGTGGTTGTTTTGAAATAATAGTTCCATGCTGCTTCATTGTGACCAGAACAAAATAACAGAAAACATTATCCAAATTTCGTTTCTAGTGAAAACAATATTGTAAACTTCCGGTGTGTTGCTAATGGTCAGAATATGAAAGCAAGCAGAATTAGACAAACGAAAAACTGGGAATGTCAAAGTGCCTTTTCACGAACGCTATAGTGTTTAGGGTTAGTAGGTTAGGCTAGGCACACTAGGCTTAGGCTGTGCTATGGTTAGAATTACCTATGATAATAATTACCTTTTCAGCATTGCTGGAATGCCACTTTTGTCAAAACGCCAGCTTCCTTAGGCGTATTTTTCATTCAGAACAGTCTGAACAGAAGTCTGGGCGCATTTTACAAACAGATCTTACACTTACATCAAGAAAAGATGAGTTTGCTTGGAAAATGAGCTAGGCTTTAGTTATAATGATACAATAACATCACCATTAAATTAATTTCAAGTCCTTCAATATCAAAGTAAAAATTAATAGTGCCCAACATTCACCTTAACAAGAATACGAAGCAGACCTAAAACTGCCATTTTCATCTTACATCTACGGCGTGTTTTTCTTCTCAATCCGAACTCTAGTTCAGGTTACTGGTTAGGACCAAGTCTCGGTCACGGATGATAAGCTCAAAAAATGAGACGAGATCTCGCAAGTCTCACAGTAGGATTTGTATGCTACAGCATTGTTGTCAAGATAAACGTAACCAAGTATTGTATGATTTGAGAGGAACCAGGGTCCAGTTACACGATTGCAGTGGGATTCGGTTCCAACCAGTAACCTGAACTAGAGTTTGTTTCAAGAAGAAAACACGGCCCTTTTGTTGGATGTGCAGGGATCTTAGCTTGATCTGTTGATGTACGAGTACGTACATATCTTCATCATATCGGCCACTTGTAATCTTTTACAACTTGATCATATAATCTCGGATTTGGTGGTACAATGTACTGTTGGGAGACCGAACCAGGGTAATATTTTGGGATAGGATAGGCTGCTCATTCCTTGTACATGTAGTTGCTTGGTGGCCCCTCTCTGTATGGATTCAAACCTCTTGATGTAGGCCTCTTAATTTGGAAAGTACAGATTGACACACAGAAATCTAGGTGGCTTAATTTGCACCATAACCTTGTACAAGGGCCTGTTTTTCTTTCAACTTCAACTTGGACCGTGACATCAGAATTAGAGTAATTTTTGGATCAGACATGTGTTGCATGAAAAACGCTCCACGTGACTTTGGACAATATCTCGCCCAATTGTCATATGTGACAAGAAATTTCTACATTATATCTCTAACATGCATAACAAGTTAACAGCCAGAACTTGCGAGACTTTAGTTGAACCTGAACCTGTTTCATAACTTCCAGGTTCTCGGTTGTGACCTCCTTATCCAGTGTCCCGGAACAAGGTTTGTACCGTGACGTCACGGTCCAAGTTGAGGTTGAAAAAAAAGAAGTTCTCCCCATTAAGAAAGTGAAGAGTGCTGTCGATAATTCCAAACATGAATTTGCAGTTTTTTTCTTTTCTTCTGCAACGTGGTTCAAGTATGAGAGGGTGTTGTCAAAGGTAACGCCTAAATCCATTTCCGTTGGGACTTGGTGGAGGGGGTGGCCTTTTAGAGTCATGGTCAGTGTGTTTGCTGGTATTGGCATCCTTCCAATGTGGAACTGATAACACTTGGCTGGATAAAAGGAGAGGAACCATTGTCTGCTACACTTCAACAACCGGTCTTGGTCCGCATTGAGGGCTGTGAGGACCTCAAACTGAGCCCTGCGGTATTCCGAAGTTACTCCTAGCTATTCAACTTTAGGTTCTTTGCCAACCATCACTCTCTGTTATCCTCTGGTCAGGGAAACTGCGATCTAGTAAACTGTTCCACTTTTCAAGACCATATATTGTAGCTAAGATATCACCTTATGATGTGGTACCGTGTCAAATGCCTTAATTTGCAAGGTTGAGGTAAACACAGTACGTCGTACGTGATTGTCTTTCTCCTATCCAGTAGCATTAAGTAAGTTAACATATACATACATACATATCCTTTTCTGTCGTTGTAGGACTGGGTCCTGTTGACAGCTCCTTGGTTGTTATTTTTTTTTTCTTTTTTTTTTTCTTTTCTTTTTTTTTTTTTTTTCACTTTTGCATGCATGGCTAGACAGCATATATATATATATATATATATATATATATATATATATATATATATATATATATATATATATATATATATATTTTAGACATCCATGATCGATCAAGAAGTTTCTTAAATGAGTGAATAAAGTCGGCGTCGACAATTTCTTTTGGGAGGTCATTCCAGTTCTGAATGGCTCGATGGGGAAAAGATTTCATGTGTTGGGTGGTGTTACATCTTATTATATCCAGTTTGAATTTGTGGCCTCTAGTAATGTTTGCGTTGTATCTGATTCCTAAACCTGCTGGGTTGCAGTCATACAGCCCATGTAATATTTTTAAAAGCTGAATCGTGTCTCCTCTTCGAAATCTGTAGTACATGGATGGGAGCTTAAGGTATTTTAGTCTTCGTAGGGCAGATCACGGGTGCTTGAAAGCAGTTTTGTGGCTCTTCTCTGGATTCGTTCTATTGCCTTTATCGCTCTGATGGTTCTCGGAAACGTTATTGCATTGCAATATTCCAGGTGTGGTCGAATAAGGGACTTGTAAAGAAGGACGAGAGTCTCTGCGTCTAAGAATTCGAAACGATCTTCTAATGATGGCGAGCACTTTATTTGCTGTCTGGATTTTGCTACTTATATGTTCTTCAAAACCCAGTTTTGCGTCTATTATAACCCCCAGGTCCCTGATCGATGGGACAGCTTCCTATCGATCATATTAAGTAAGTAAATTATATGAATTGTGATGGTTGCTGTCAGAGAACTAATACTTTTGTTTATCTTTTTTTTTCATAATGAAAATAAAATAAAATCACACATACAAAATTCGAACACAACGGCTGATAGGTTACTGTACTTAATAACCACCCTGTGTTTTATTTGCGTATTAACTTGAACTTCGTTTCAGCCGGATGAAGAAAATAGACGTGCGATGAGTGAAAAGGGGCCTTTTTTCGTTGCCGTGGAGAAAATATTTGGTGGTTGGACGGCTCTTCAGGTTTGCTCGGTTCACGATTTCTTTTTTTTTTCAATGTAATAATTTATTCAGAATCGTTTAGCAATCCATTTTGAGTCAAACAGGGGTGTTTAAGTTTTGATGAGCGATAATAGGAATCTAGGCTCGTGCTAATCAGCTAATCTAAATCTTGAATATATTAGTTATTTGGTACTACATCTCTTCAGAATTTCAGAATGATGGCTACATCAATGGATCTTGTCTTGTGCTTATGATGTAGCCATAGCTGTGGAAGTTGGGCTAGTAATAATTCCACAAGTGTAACTGATCTGATTATCAGTTACAGTTTGGCATTGTCGCCCCAATAGCGCACATTGTGGTTTATTATTGGGAGGGGATCGTCGAATCGAATGACCCGAGATGGCCGAAATGGGTATAACTTATGTGTTACCAATACCTGATGATGTAACAAGAGTTCAAGTTATTTAAAACACAATAAAGTTGGCAATAATAACATCGCCGGCCGAGAGCGCTCGGGTTGTGAGTTTCCGGTGTTGTGAGTATGCGCAAAAGATGTAAACAATAGCACGTTTCCTGGGCACCTAACGTTATGACCATAGATGTCGTAAACATCATGACCGTTATGATTCTGGGGGAAGCTGAACATGCTGGATGTTTTCCTACGTTTTTGCCGTCATCAACTTCACAATCGGTGACAGGCAGATAACATAGCGCTGAATTGGCTTCTCTCTCATCGTTACCTTTAAAGTCAACATTAAACTCTGGTTACAACGATTTAATGTGCTTGCGAACGTATTTCATTATTGATAAACAGACACATGTGCGACCACGTCTTATTGTTGTTGAAGAAGTCACATGACAGGATCATGTGATGTAAACACAAAATGGCGAATTAGCCGAAGCGTCATCCTTTCGAAAAAAATTCGCATTTTCTTATTTGTAGCCTCGATCGCTCGGATAAATCGTTCGTAAGAGGTGCAATGTTTAAACTAATTATATAACGGTTCTATTGAGTGTATTCCTATGTGTGCAATGATTGCAATGGCTCTCAACGAACACGCGCTATGGCTCTAAATGGATCCGATATGTGCCTGTAATGTAGTGCATTTATGCAAACGGATATTTCAGGCACACTTGTGGGCTTAGGCTAGTAATATAATTATAGATTATTCATTATAGATAATTGCAATAGCCTGAAATACTGTACAACAGGAAATTTCCTCGGACTGCAATTTTCGTGTTTTATGGTGACCTCGAATATAGCAAAAACTTCCTGTTCTCCAGTGCAGTAGAACACTATATTTATGCGGAACTCAAATTTTGTGGTTTGTCATATGTGCGCCATTTTGCAAATAAATATTTCGCGGTCGACGACGGAGTCCCGAATTCTAGACAAAAAAACAAAAACAAAACAGAAAAAGACAATCAGGAAATCTTCAGAGCAATCTGAAATCTTCAAAACAATCAGAGCTCTTTTCCAGAATCAAGCAATAGAACTAGAGCTGGCCGAATCGTGAAAAAGGCCGAATCACCGAAGCCGAATCTTTGGAAGTTGAAGCCGAATCATTTGCAATTTCTGTAATGAAATATCCTCACTATATTTGCCTTGATAAAAATCCTCTAATTCCACCTTTTATATGGTTTTTCCCCTTAAATATCCTGTGTGAGTACATGTACAGGCCTATATATCGTATATCGTGGGAGAGAGTTAGATAAGTAAAAGTATCATCTCTCTCTCCACGCCTGCTGGCGCTACAGCAGTTGCCATGAGGACAGATTTGACAGTATTGATTTTCAAGTTTGAAGCTCCCTAAGCCATATTTAAATGATATGGTAATTAGTAATTTCAATTCTATTTTGGGAACAAGGCCTGGGATACATGTCATAAAAGTGGAGGCAAGGGGGAATCTGTTTAGGTCAAAAAGGTCACAACGTCTCCAGCTAATTAGGATCCGATACATGGTCAGGTGACCAACATAGGGGCGTGGTTATAGTACAACAATCCTTATAAGGAAACCATTAACATATTTTGAAGACAGTAATCTGGATAGATACCAGAAATTCATTCTGACTTTTACTCACCAGACAAGTGTTGGCACCTTATTAAAGTTATTAAACATCCAGGGAATGCATATCTTGGAATATGCTTATTATGTGACAATTATTGTGGATAATTATTCTACATGTGCTAGCATTACTATACAACCGACAGACTTCATGAATTCACAGAAGCTTTGGGGATAGGCCAATATTCGCCGAATTCTGAAGCTGAATCCGAAGCTTCAGCCATCTCTAAATAGAACATCGCTCACTTAAATGTGTTTTCTACGTTTTCCATTCCTTGTCATGGGGCATTAAGCAGAGAGAATTTGGAGGTTAAATAAAGCAACTTTTCATAAGATCACACGTTGCCTTATTATTTTTCTGGTATTACTATTTTTGATTAAGCGCACTTCTACCGATATCACTGTCAAAGCCTCTTTTTGGGTGCCAAACATTTGAGTTGTGGGCCTCTCTTAACACTTTCTCGTAACATCTAATCACTGATTTTGATTGAGTAAGCTGCCTTTCTATTAGCTTTGCTGAGATGAAAATTATATGGAATTCTGAAGACAATAAATTTAGTCAACATGGTTGTTGCATGCCCGCACATTTTGATAATTTTACCAGAAAGTCACTCAGTTGCTCGCTGCATGTCAACTTGCACTTTGGACAGGTGAAAAGTGAGTCAATCGCACACTTCACTCGACCTGTGAGATGTGAATGCTGCTACATATAACCTATTTAAACTTTGAATTTAAAGTTAAAAAAAGGAAGAGGTTGTGTATTGTGTGGTTTGATGCCGCAAACACAATCAAGCACGCACGAAGAGGAGAATGCGTTGTGCGATTGTGAAGCCAACGGCCAGCTGTCAAGTTACGCGATCAAATGCTATGGACTGTAATGCCGATTAGCTAGCATTGCAGGGTATAATTCGCTTGCATGATGCATTTTAAATTATTAGTTAACACTGACACGATGACTTTGTGATGAAGAAAACGTTCAAAACTCAACACATTTTTATTTGAGAAAAGTATTTATAATTTTATTTGTTTAACCTCCAAATTGAAGAAGTGCGGAGAGGAGATACAAATTTAAGTAAAACAAACATAATCACCTGCGTACATGTACCACTCACTATTCAAAACAAATTCAACTTTCGATCTTTGTTCAATTCGTTACCGCGTTTTGATGATCTCATCTTTTGATTAATTAATTTAATTGCATGGAAGATTCTGATGTTGTGGTACATGCTGAATAAACGATCAATAATTTTGTTGCCATGTAAATCACAGGTAGGGAAATTTTGCATTGTAGATATCTTATTGAATTTGGAGATGATGAATTGTCTTGGGTGGCATTCTCTTAAGGCATGACTCATGGATGACTTGAAGTGTTGTTCAAATGATTGGAAGGTTGACCTCAAGGCTGGCGCAACATTTAAGACAATCACCTTGGACGTCTTTGTGCACAGAGAAGACCATCTTGGGGGCAGTTGCACTAACACACGCTTTGATGCAATCTCGGCAAGTTGACTTGGTGTTCATGAGGTGGCGTACAGCAGAGCCAGCGATATAGGTACTGGTCTGCTCTTCAATCACACTCAGTGGTTTTGCCATGGCCTCCTCAAAAGTGCTGCTTGTGTTCCCTGTCCCCAGAGGGCTGAGCTGGCTCTTCTGTAGCTGGTGTTGATGATGAAGTGGATGATGTGGGTTCAGGTGCTAGCCCAGGGTCCTCGTTTTCCCATGATGATAAAGATAAAGATAACTTTATTGGACCCGAAGGGATGGTTTTGGCGAATGGCAATGATGAGGTGATGGATGATTAACTTGAGATGATTGATTGATTGATTAATTGATGATTGATCTTGTTGTTGATTGATCGCACGTTGCCACAAATCATGGTCTGGAGTGGAATTCTGATACAGAACTTGTTCACACTGCACTGATAGAAGATAGGCAGCGAACTCCTGGTTGGATGTATGAAGTCCAGGTTGCACATAGCGGTTGAGCTTGTCCTAATGTTCAAGATTTCTTCTCGTGAATAGTGGATCATGTTAATGATGATTGATGATTGATGATGACAATGAGACAATGGTAGAATATAGCCACAGCCTTGTCGCCGACGAGCAGCGCCAAACACACAAAGTTGCACACGACGGACACGTACGATTTTGAGATCATCGGATTCGTCGTGAAGAGACGCACACAATGATTATTACGACAGGTTCAGGTGATCTCAATGGCCTGAACAGTCCTCCAAAAACAACAAATCGGACTCTTGTAAAATTTGAAATCCGCCTTTCCTGTCCGTCGTCATAGCAACGATGATTCACAATTGACGAGTTCTGTTGTGGAGAATTTGCAGGACAGGCAGCGGATAGCTTTCACATAGTCTGAAACTGGCGGGTGGTCATTGAAGCCGTTATAACCACAGATTTGGTTCAGCTTTCTCAGGCACAGAAATGAGAGCTGTCCATTCTCAACATACTTCATGGAAATTTTCATGAATGAGTGGAGGCAGAGCTTGTGAAATGGCAGCTCAGTTTGCATTTGGCGCCCTGAATTTGGTGTCAGCACCCAGGAATTGATGAAATTGATAAAGCGATGAAATTGCAAGTTGACATGACCAATGTGCTCTTTTGTGATGGCGCGCTTTGATGAGGATGCACAGACTTTGATGAATTGACGAAGTCCCAAAAATCATTGACCTCCTGGAAAAGAAAATGCTATCAGGATAACATTATATATCTCACATATGTAATGAGTTACTTGCAGAAAGATAGCGGTGCCAGTAGCTTTGTGTGGTATGATGCCCAGTTTGATGAATGTCTTCATAGCTGCAGAGGCTGAATGGGAGAAGATTTGGGCTGCCAAGCAGACTTTCATCTTTTTGCCTCTCGGAAGTCTGAAATGGAATTGATTCTACTTTGGAACCAACCGAGTGGGTTTCTGGCTGTCCTTTAACCACAAATCCTAAAAAGAAATGACAATTTTGTAAGTAAGGGACAAAATCTCATTTTTGAAATAACATACTATCGAGACTCGAACACGTCAGTGTTGAAGAGAATACTGAATCTTTTATTCCTTCGTGAAAAGCAAAATAGACATGAATGAAATTGACATATCTGGCCGTCAGTGTGGGGACGCCATAATACCTTCACATGGGACCATTGGCAGTATACTGAATCCCAATCAGCAAGAAGTCATTGTTCTTAGTCATCAAATGGTTCCTCAAGTTTTTCAGGAGATATGGGGGGTCTGGTACAATGACGCATTCTTGATCACTGATCATTGTGGTGGGGTTTGCAGAGGTGACCTGGGAGTCCTTGACCCACTTCCATTAAGTGCTCCCCTGGTCCATCACCATAGCCGCAACCACCATGCCAGCACAGGTTCGCAACTGCACTGCTTCTGTGATGATAGGCTCCGGTTGACACACAGCGAGGCAGTTGTTTGTGACCTAGCATCATGATGACGACTCCCTCATTGGCGATGTTGTTGCTTCTCCCGAGAAACCTGACGTCCTCAAAGCCGACAATGACGTCTGAGTCCTTGGAGTACCGCAAGCACTGGGTGAGCCTCATTCCATCGAATAATACACTGACCAGTCTTTCATGAGGGGCGAGGCCTTGCGCACGCAGCGAGATCATTTTCTCAAGCTTTGGACAGAACCCAGCTTCTTGCAGGACGTTCCTAGCAGGACGTTCTTGGATGGGGGAGGATGAAACCAGAGGAACGCAACTGCTGGTAGGCGGACGTACTGTGGAAGATGACTGAGAGGCAGAGTTCGAGGGTCTTGGGGTGGTTGTTCCATTCCATCTTGTTGCCTCCCCTGAGAAAAACCTCAAAAACAGCCCTTGGTGCAACAGGGAGGTTCTCCAGTAGCGCATCCCCTTTTTTCCTTTCTCACCAATTTGTTTGTGTTTTTGGAAAATCTCTGCATCCTTCTTCATGCCTCTGTTCTCAAGATGCTCACATCTCACCCACGGCTATCTCCTCCCAGTGGAGAAAGGGAATTCATAAATAATTATTACTGAATTCATAGATTTAGTTCATGAGGCAGTCATAATGAAGCCTCATAAACCGTTCAAAAAGAATTCATTTTATGAGTTCAGAAAGAGTTTATGTGTGTTCACCAGGAGTTCATAAAGGGCTATAAACATCCATTCAGGAATCGTTCATAAAGAGTTCATGCTAATGAACTGCAGAATAATCAGCTTAACTTACATTGAATTCTTGTGGTTAATGTACCAAGCACTGCAGGTAATATATCTGACCATAGTAAGCAACAAGTTATTTCTAAAGACAACTATTTATTTCAGGACAAAGGACAATACATGTGACGTACTAAAAAATCTAACGAAACGAAACATATTAAATGGCATGAGCAACTTGTTCTTTTCAGCACCCTTGATTTTCGTCAAGGCATTCGATATGTAAACAGTAATTTGGTGCTCCATCTCGTTGACGATGGTGCCTCCCCTCTTTGCACTGACCAGGTCGGTATCGCAGAAGTATTTCTTCAGGACAACTGTAAAATAACACAACACTGCAGTCAAAAGGAACAGTATATATATATATATATATGTAACAATATTATGATTACCGCAATTA
>KB308855.1:44699-60406 GCA_000328365.1 Capitella teleta | reverse complement strand
CTGGGCGGATATTGCTTCAACACGGATACACGGATAACGGATATCCGTGTTACTAATATCCGACGGATACGGATACGGACACGGATATTTATGCCCAAACACGGGAGCATGCACCTGCAGCGTAATGCCCCAGCGCCTGGCACACGCTCTGAGCGGGAAAGCCACGCTCTGCCTGCAGCAGTTAAAGACAAACGACCTTGACCTACTGCTTGCTTCTTGTACATTTCTTATATCAAAACGTTCAGAATGAGTTTCAAGAGGCATTGCACATGCAGACAGCTCGCTTGCCTGTCGATTTCACAGAGGTGAATTCCTTATCAGCGCAAGCTATTTCAAGTATTTTTCCCCAACTTCACGAGTCGCAGATTATAAGCCCAAGACGGAACGACAGTAACGTGCACTTTGTGCTACAGTGTACACTTTCAATAAACATGATTTGGAAATGTACAAACTTAGTAACTTCATGAGGCGCAAGTCAGTTCATAACTTCATGGCAATTATTGTTCTATAGAAAGTTTGAAATAATTCAAGTCGCTAGATCGCCAAGTAGCGGGCCTAGGCACATGTACTTAGTCTGTATTAACTGTTCAATTTCAAACATGGTTCAAGGTCGAGAAAGTGATGAAATTCAGTGCTATTTTGTGGTTCACACGAAAACTGCAATTGACAAAGCTGTCACGTGTAACGGTGTTGAAAAATAGGCACTAAAGGAGATAGTCAACAACGAGTGTTACGTCACTTTTGCTTGATGACTGAAGAGATTCAAGGGCATAGAATTGTGTTTATTTAAAACAAATCAGAATTAGCGCATTGTTGACATCGTGTTATCTTGTAATTGACATCGCTCAGCTTCAGTGAGCAGCGTTTGTGTGCGGAATGGCTGTGCGCTACGCTCACTGTGCGCTCGAAACACTTAAAATTTACACTATCCGTGTTTAACTATCCGTGTTGAAACACGGATCACGGATAGTACTGAAAACCCCCAATATCCGTGCTGTCACGGATATCGGACACGGATATCCGCCCAGCCCTAAACTTCTTAGTCTTTCTGCGGGGCGTTTCACTTGTCCCAGTAGCGCGCAGCCATCTTTTCTTATACTTCTGTGAACGTTTTCTTTCCAGAGTAGCTCTCTATTGATTGTGACACACCCACTTTTGGAAATCTGTAGATTTCACCAACGATCAATGACTTTCTGTTCACTTTCATTTCAATGAAAAGACTTTCAATTTTTCCTTCAACGAAAAACCCCAGATCTTTTCTCTGGTTGAAATCAATGCTTCTGTGAACATAGATAGCAACCCCGCCCCCTATACGTTCTGGTCTATTTGTGGTGACCAACTCATAGTCCTGAATTTGGCAAAATTTTTCATTCATATCTATGAGGAATGTTTCACATAATAGAATTACATGCACCAACACACCCTGCTCATTAGCAGAGGCCAATATGTTTTCTAGCTCATTCACTTTGTTTACTAAACCTCTTATGTTGAAATGCATCGCATTTAGACCATTGCCACTCATCCCCTCCATTGTTTCAGACTCATCTAGACCAATATATTCGCTTGTTTCAGAGCATAATTGCATAGTGTTCATTTTGGTGAAGCCTCTGAAAATACCTTCACATTTGCAGATTTCATTACGTTTTCATCGAGATGCATATATTTCTCAACAGACTACGAGTACTAATAGTGCGTTTACATGGATAAAATATTCTCGCTTGTGTGGGTGTAGTTTTGATATAGAAATAATGATTTGTGCAAAAGAAAAATACTTGTAATAGAAAAAAACAATGATAAGCCATTTTGGCCTTAAGGAGGGTTTGATTCAGTGCTAGGAGGACCGTTCAATGGTACATTATGAGTCTCTAGCTAATTCACTTTCATTGCTAACCTTGTGAATTTTGCCTTGCAAGTCATGAATAAGTATGTTGCCATCTGCTGACCATGCGCCTTGTATCTTGCCTGCCCTTCTGAGGACACGAGCCTTGTAGAGGAGATCTTCCCTCTTCTTCGTTAGGTCCTCATTCAGGAACACGTCTGGTAGCGTTTTCGCTTGAGGAAGCAGGTTCATAATACGCTTGCGAGAACGATACGTTGCCAACTTGACAAGTATCGCCCGAGGATTATTTCTCTGGTTAGTGGCTGAGGCGGGCTTTCCAACCCTATGGATGCGATCCACCTCTGTAATATATAGAGGAGGATCCAGTTTGAGCGTCGAGTTCACCAATTCCATCACTTTCTCCGTGGGATCTTCGCCAGTTTCTTCCCGTATACCAGCAATCCTCAGAGAATTTCTGCGGGTATACTGCTCGAGACTGTCCGTGTCCGATACGGCAGACTGCAGTTTCTCTTCAAGTTGATGGATTCTCTGGTCACGTTCACGCAGCTCTGCTCGCAGCATCACCACTTCGTTACGCAGGGACTCGGTTACTCTGTCCGACACTGGATCCGTGAGTGCCTGGGAGACCAGCTCCATGAGAGATTTTTTTACCATGTCATTATTAAATGCTATTTGCATGGCGTTGGTGAATTGATCTTAATCCATTCCGAGGTCTTGAGAACACTTTCTTGTCCAACGCATAAACGATAATCAATCAAAAGTAAAAGTATCATTATTGGAGCAGGTGATCCAGGCAGGTCATGATCCGGTGCGGACAGCGTGGACTTTGGGTCCTATTGTTGAGTTTAGCAAAGTCTCAACACTTTGAAGAAAACGATTTACACACGAGCAAATTTAAAGACGTGTGCTCTCAACAACAGCCAGTGACCGAACCGACCGATGTCCTCTTCCTCGGAAGGCAGTGGTGCTTCAGGGGCCTTGAAGCCACAACGCGCGAAGCAATTTTGGATGCATTTTCCCAGGCACCAGCAATCCATTGAATGGCATTGAACACGTCAACCTTCTTGGACAATTCTTTGGCAGATTTGCCATTTTCTATCTGCACAAGGACATGCCGCATCAGACTCATCCTGTAGCCGGACTTGAGGGCGGCGATAATCCCGTCATCACATGGCTGTAGGTGGGCGGTTGTATTAGGCGGGAAGAAGGTCACTTCCACGTTGGACAACTGCATGGGTGGATGGGCGGAGCAGTTGTCCACAAAGAGCAGGATGCTGCGGCCCTGCCTTCTCATCTTCGCGTTGATCCGCCCAACCCAGTCTTTGAAGATATCCTTGGTCATCCAGGCATTGGAGTTGGCTTTGTAATCCACAGGGAGGAAGCCACGTGCCAGCGGGGGTTGACAAGACGTGCCAATGACGAGGGGTGTCAGCTTCTCGCCGGTGGCGGGGCAGGCGAGGAATGCGGTGACTCTCTCCTTGGCCGTCTTAATTCCTTCCCGAGGGTCCTCTTTCCTGACTAGGGAACGGTTGGGCAGAGCCCTGAAGAACACTCCGGTCTCGTCTGCGTTGAATACATTCTCCAGCGCATAGTCCTGCCACTTGCTGTAGAGACGTTCTAACCAGTCCTCCACGACGTCCTGAGGGACCTCGGCTCCTTCACTGCAGAGCAGGGCAGATGAGATGGAGTGACGTGTCTGCCAAGCCCAGAGCCAACCGTTGGAGGCTTTGAAGTTTTCCAACCCCATCTCAGTTGCGATCTCGAGAGCCTGTAAAGAACATGCATCTGGAAATGAAAAAGATTGTTGGATTTTTTTTTCTCAATTATATGTACATGTAACATGAAATCAAATCTCCTATACACAACGTTTTTTATTTAATAAAGTTTAGATTAAATTACTTTCTCCTGAAGCAGGCGACCGCACACGGGAATGTCCTGCTGCATGGCTCCAAGGAACCACTCCCACGACTTTGTGTTTACTGTACATGTACCGTGAAAGGAAAGAAATGGTAAAATCATCCACGTAAAGGCACCTGTGGATGTCAGGCCCCACAGCTTGCGCAGTGTCACTGTCTTGCAGGGGGGCTCCAAAAAAGTCTGTTTCCATGTTGAGCAGGAGTTGAGGGTTTGCTCAGACCAATTCAAGACGAGAAATGACTTGCGATACAACCTGTAAATATAAAGAATGCATGGTATAACTTTAATAATTTCAATGTTATTCTATTATCTCAACAACATCCAGATTGAGCATCTGAGTTGCTTGCGAACGATAAAGGAGAGTCATCCATGGACTAGAGAGAAGTTTTCCGTACAGACCAAGCACATGGAGTTGAAGAGTAGCCATTTCACTTGACAGATCATGGTGGAGGGCAGCTCAAAGAACCGAGACCCTATTCCAGCAGAACGACGCGGTGTTGCACCATGATGCTAGCGATGTGGAACAATACGTTAACGGGGAATCAGGCCTTTTGGTAGACCATTCTTGACAAGGAACAGCCTGAACCCCATTGGGTCACCTTTAGCATTTTTGTATCTGAAAAAAAAAATCAATAAGTGAAATTGCCATTCACATTGAGCCTTAGAAGCAAATACCTCATTTTGTTCAAACCCAGCACAATGTTGCCTGCTACACAGTCAGTCCCAAAGACTTTCTTTTGGAGTTGCTGAGGCTGCCTCTTCTCGACCTCTTTGAGAGCAGCTCTCACTTTGGTAGCAACTGAGTCCAAAGGATGAAAGTTGCAATTCAACTCCTAGCTGTTTATCCCACACAGCATTTATGAGCTGGATAGCTGCATGATTCTATCTAGTTGCTATTGTTGGCAATCATTTTCTGTCGAATGTCAGCAAATGAGGCTCTCTCATGAAAGTAACAGTAAGTTGCCACCAGATTGTCTACAGTGTCACACACATGATTTTTGTAGTCTAGGGCGGAAGAGCCGGGAATCTCATCCACCGCCGCAACAAAGGAGACAACTCTATTAGTAAAGTGAATCTCATTCATGTGATGTCCATCCAGAGTGGTGGCATCAAAGGTGCAGTTGGTGGAGGCAAGAATCATCTCGGCCACCTGCATTTCTGCCAACACACCCAGCTCATGGGTCATTGCCTCAGCTGTGGTGCATTCCGGGAGATAGCCATGGTTAACACCCAAAGCGTGACCTCAATTTGGCAATGAGTGGCGAAACTTCTGAGGTTGGCACTTTAGAACAAACAGCGTCCCAAACCACCAAACGAACTCTCGAGGAATAAGTCTTTCCATTGTAGCGGGTGTCCATATTTGAGCTTTCCTCTTGGAGCTCTCTCAGCTCATCTTGCAGCAAAAGAAAGTCCGTTTGTAATGCACGAATCTCTCTCTGCTTCTCTTCGACCAGCATCTTTGTTTTGGCTTTAGCATCCTGCTGGAGGTTTCTTCCCTTCTTTTTATGATAAAACTACTTTCTACTACTAGATTACTTCCTCTTTATGGTCTGGTTAAGACGAGACACACTGATCGATTTCCTTCTTGTATGCCACTTCCTGTTGCGAACATTTTCAAGTTTGACTTGCAATTTTTTGATGGAGTCTTTCATATAAGGACAATGTGTGCAAGTGTTACTGGTCTTCAAAGGACACCTCTTTTTGGGGGACGGTAGACCAACAGCAGCTGTTTACTACTGGATACCGGAAGTTCTGAAGTTGAGTCTGCAGTGAAGACTGGGACTGGGCAAGTCTCTTCACACGCTCAAACTCAGAAGGTGCTGTCAGCTTCTTCAACTTCGAGACATAATCCACCGAACGCCGAACATAGTTTGTAACAGCTTGCTTCTGACTGTGATGGAAGAACTGCATAAGCTGATCGACAACTGCACTGTGTTTTGGCTGTGTGTAATCCAGACAGATGGCATGACTTAAGATGAGTTGAACTGTTGGGTGATTGGCTGTACAAGTTGAGCACATGAGTGCGCCCAACACCAGTACTGTCAAACTCCATCTTCTGAAAAAATATAACCCACACCCTTTAGAAAACTGAATTATGCATGCACTCGATTTTGTATAGCAGGCTAAGCCCTGCCCCCAGCACGTTCCGTAGTCTCTTATTCCCTTGTCTATGGTAATGCCCCAGGTTCCATCCATAAAATAATGTGCTGCAAAGAAACTTGTGTCAAATGGACTTTAAATATGCTGAGATTTAGAACTTGAGAGGTAGTATCATAATTTCGTAGGCCATAAACACCCCAGCCTCCAGTTAGCAATTTGTATCCCACTGATTTTGTGCCCTCATCTCCTCATAAACGCCCTGCCCTTTGGAAATCTTAGAAAAATGTTCTGCTGTAACCACAAAGGCATGAAGCGCACGGCAGTACACCTGTGGCTTGTTATACACGCCATACAGCTTTCACTGGTGCTCAGTATAATTATTGCTTCAGAGCCTCCAGTGTTTCCAAACATGTGATACTCTCAGTGTTTAGCGTCAGATTTTGCTATTCCTCTCCACAGCTGGCCGTTCAGCATGGATTTGGAGGAATGGAGAGTGCGGAGAAAGCTCGATGGATGGTACACGCTGTGGAGCAGTGGTTCAGGGAGAACTGTGAGATCACTCCATTCTGATTTGCTTCCTATTCCCAATTAT
The DNA here is from genome assembly GCA_000328365.1 of Capitella teleta. NCBI lineage: Eukaryota > Metazoa > Annelida > Polychaeta > Capitellidae > Capitella > Capitella teleta. The sequence continues at coordinate 53,957 of KB308855.1, read as the reverse complement.
CTCCTTCAGCTGGCATTGAGCCATATGAGTTAGAGGATTTTTTGGCTGATATCATGAATAATGAGTTTGAAACCGTGACCAGCGACGGCAGTCTGGAGCAGGTACGTCAATCGCTGCCACATTATTTGTTCATATTTAAATTATTTATTCCCTCAGGTTTCCGCTGATATCTGCCAGTGTTTCAATTGGTGTGCAGCTGGTAACTTAGCAGCTGTAGAACAGCGGCTGTTGCAGCTCACTCCTGCAGCTGTGGCTGCTTGCCAAGGAGCACCGGGTGATGATAATGATGACGATGATGAGGGGGAAAATGTGCAGGTTGGCTGCATCTGTTGAAGGTGCTTTTGTTTTGAAAATTTGTGTGATTTACTTCTCAGAACATGGAGGTTGTTGAAGAGCAGCCGCATAGGGCTTCTTCAGAGCAGGCTCAAGAGGAGGATGATGGCTGGACAATGGTCAAAAGCAAACGAAAATGAACATCCTTGATTTTTAAAATATTTATTCCTGTTATGTACACTCAATGTATATGTCTTGTGAGGTATTAAATGTTTCTTTTCAATTTTTTCTTTTCAATTTTTTAATAATACTTTTCAATATTATTAAATTCATATGTGACCCCTCGCACCAAAAGGCGCGCTAAGTCTCATTTTTAGGTTTAATGCCTACTAATAGCTGATACAAGTCCATTTAGTTTAATGCAAGAATGATCTAAATCGGAGCAATAGTTCAAAAGTCACAGCCTGTTTACGGGTCAACCCCACTCATAATCGAAGATGAGAAATTTGTGTTATAATTTATTTAATATTTTTTTATTTTTTTATAATAATAATGTTGTTAAAGGTTCAATTAAATTACTTCTATGAATATTGGCTATTTTCCAAAGATTTGGCTAGGAACGAAAGATTGCAGCAAATCCGAATATCACAATATTTTTTATTTTTTCTCCTGAGTTAAAACTCTTAAGTTATTCTGTTTATATATAATGAACGAACATGTCATGGTATCGAAATCGACTTCATCTTCATCAGTGTATTTTTTTTTATTTTTTTTTTATGTATATTTTATATTTTCATAATCGTTCTTGTCACCTGGGTATTATCTGGCCATGACATGCTCACCACATACATTTATGTTATCACCTAGCCTAGCTGACATACTACAGTGAGACCCAGGGGTCCCGATTTATCTGTGCTACACCTAGCCATGATCCATATGTTTTATCAAATCACTTCCTGTACCTCATAAATCACTATTTTCACAATATATACATCATACCTATCATTAGTATTGGCTGGACTGCAATTTTAATTTTCAAATATATGATGTTTTGCTATGTGTCTTTCGATCTTATATCCATTTATATTCATAAAATGCTTTCCATCAACGGAAACATTTTAGTTCAAATACGTGTAATAAATTGCTAACAAACGTGATATCGAATAGATCGCGTATGCCTATTTTCTTAGCTTTATATTTCGTGACCGTACGTGATGACGTTCATCAGTTTCGATGACTGTAACTTCGCCACCTTTGCTTAATTATTTTTCTCTTCACATCAGTGTGTAGTCAGTAGGAAATTGGATCGTCCACAACATAAAACTTGTAAATCATAGCTGAAAATCTGCGACAAGTGGCTGATTGTGTTGTGCGGTGTCAGTAATAAAGAAATGAAAATATGTACATGAGGGATTCCCAGAGTTCTGAACGGTTTGGGGCTGCTGAAGCATTACTTGCGAAGATTCGTGTTCGAATATTGAAATGCAAGTTTAAAGGTCAAATCTAGGTCATTTCTACGAGTTATAACATGACAGTCTTACCATTCGACAATAGAAAAATAAACGTAATGGAGAATGAACGCATTTTTTTTTTCTTCGCAAATATCTTTCAATGTTGTAAAAAAAAAAAGGTCCAAAATTAAGCCAAAGAAAAAGAGAAATTATTTGGTTGACATGGATTTAAAACATAGAATTTCAATTTGTAGTCAAAACTGGATCAAACAATAATTAAAAGCAAGAAAACATCCAATGCAAATAATTAATACAATCATAATGCGATACGCGTACTTCAGCGCATGCATGTGATATTGATATTTTAACATTTAAATCGCTGGTCAAAACAACCAATAACAGTAATTCATGTACAGAGCCAATACATCTTGAATAGCATATACTCTCAAAACTACACCTAACTATACGCCCTTGAGAGGTCTACGCATTGGAAACATACTCATTGCATGAACATTGAGCTCCAATACGATTGAATTGATGGACGATCGAATCAAACCAAGTAGGTTGACAAGAATTGCTCAGAATCAGCGAGTCTTCTGACGAAGTTCTTGAGATCGGACAGAGAACCAGCGGGGTACTTCTTCAAGAGATTGAAGCTACCATTAGATTGGACGGGGTAAGGCACAAGTTCACCGCTTTGAAGTTGCTCAGCCAGGAAGGATAGATAGCTGGTCAATTTCTGTCTAGTCGACATACCATCAATCGTGTACCGATTCCCATAGTACCAATGCAGAAACGCCACTTTGTAGGCGTATGAGTCAAGCATTCCGAGCTGTTCGTGACGACGGATACGAATGGCTTTGACAATCATGAGGATCTTACGAACCGAAAGTGTGATGTTCTTGGCGTAATGGCTTTCTTGATGAGTGAATGACCTCCTCCAAAAAACCCCCATTGGACTACGTGGATTACCAAAGGCGTCCGGGTGGCTCTTGGCCACCAGCCACTGATTACCCAATTCAACCAACGGAACAAGATCAAGAGAGAAGAGTGATCTCCAATACCCCCCAGCCTCACATACTTCCAATGTGATCGCTGGGCCTTGAGACGATCCGGGTTTCAGCCTGTAGTTGCCTCCAACGTGAGCATTCACCAATTTCTGAACTGCACTTTGGAAAACCGATCTAACCTGACTGGCTGACAAGCACCCATCTCTGACAAGATTAGCTTCAACGCTGTGATTCCCTCTCCCAACAATCTTAACAAAGCATGGATCGTTCATATATTGTTCAAGCTGCCAATGCGACCCGGAAACATCAAGGGGAACAAGGACGTCAAATTCATCTGGTTTGATGACCTTAAGTCCTTCTGACGAGCTTCCTCTGTCGATGAAGCCCTTTGTCCGGATTGGGAGTTTGCTCTGCAGGTGTTCAGCTATTTCTCGCTTGACACTCTCGTAGATTGCAGTCATGCGTTGCATATCGGCGTCAGCAATGGCCACTTTGTCGTTGTAGAACCTTTCGATCTTTTGGTCCATTGTATCAAAGTAAGCCATCCTGGAGAATCAGAAAAGAGTCTCAAAATTATACATGTTTTGCATTCATGAAAGTCAATGGAATCAAGCTAAAGAGTTTCCGAAATAAACATATACATTGTGCCGCGCGTAATTAAGCGATCGGCCCGTCGCTGAGCCTTGGACCCGGCTTTTTGCGTTTTGCAGCGTTGCGCCGTCGATGAATGTAATCAATTGAAGTTTTCAGGCATTTATAATCGGATATAAACAAAAGTAAATTGACGTTTTTGAAGTAAATTGGACGCTCTTTCAGATGAGCATAATATTTTAAAGATCACACGACGTCTTTTATAGTTTATCGTCGATTGAAAACCGCTAAAATTTTACTCGCTGAAACATGGATAATACTTTTTTTGTTAAGCCGTACACGTGTGTACATACTACCAGTGATAGGTCATTAACTACCTTTGTGTGATATTTCAAGCCTGTAACGTCATTTCTAGTTATTTCTTAGCCAATTTAGTGAGGGCACCCTCTTGCTGACAGCGCCTCCGATCGCGGCGGCTCTCGCGCCCTTATTATCGCCCACTTCCTGTGTATTTTCGTCTGCTGCATTAAGCAATGAATCGATCCTTTCTGGGCCTGTATACTAATTTCCAGAGTTGTCTATGCATTGAATGTTGCTAAATAATATTTTAAAAACATTTTAAGGATTTGAAACTTTAAATAAGTGATTAATCTTCATCTACTTGCATTTTTAGCTGAGTCATATATCTCAGGCCTGAATTACTTAGTCAAGTTAGTAACAATCAGTGATTGCAAGCTCTGTTTATGTTTATAAATGGTTCTCACTAACTAAGAAATTTTGATAATTAATGTGGATAATTAATAAATTGATGAATTATATTAATGTTTTAGTAATCTGCAAATTTTACAGAGAAAATCACTATTTGTTCAAATTAGGATTATCCTGAAGTTGAACTAACAGGAAAAAAAAGTTTTTTGTTTGTGCATCTAATATGATCATGATGATAGTTGATAAAGTATATCCCTACTAATTATAAGTCTAATTGAGGCATTGCACACACTTGTGACTATTTATTGCAAGGGAGAAATCATTGTGTAACACTCAGTTGGCCGCTCCCGACTGGTGCTGTGGCGTCGTCTGCTCGTTAGACAATGAGGGAGAAATATGATAACTTCAAACATCAAATGTAGTACTTCTCTTTATTATTTATCATTTGCAATTGCACTTGTTGAGTCACAATGAGTGGGAGAAATAAATATTTAATTTTAACATTTTGAAATAAAAGAACTGATAACATAATTTATTTACTTAATAATTGGTAATTCAATGGGAATTTTATTTTAAAATACTAAGGTGTTCTGCTTCAGTGCTCAGCCTCTGAGAGGATAACTTTAAGTTTAATCAAATTAAGGCTTACCTGTACTGGCTGGAAACACTTTATTAGTCTACCAAGACATAAATATAGATACATAATTTCTAAGATGGGAATTTCCTTCCTGATTTGAAATTATGATAGTATTGAAGACTTTGATGGTTCCTATTTCACAAACTTTGAGGACACTTGACATTCACATTCTTTAATAAGTTACAAAGTGAATGTATTTTATTACTCACACAACATTGATTTGAACCTAATTTCAATACATGATAAGGAGGACAAATTGGACATATTGACATGGTTATGCTGCTGGGCCAAGCATAAGTGCTTACCGTACTCCTGAAAGCATTGCTGTCAACTTGTCATGCATTTTTCTGAACTACCTGTCATGGGATGAGCTTCAACGGGTGCATCAAGCAAGCATATTGGAAATTCATTCAAGCATTCATGCATTATTAAATCATGATCTTTGTGTGAGTTTTGCTTGTATTTCTGCTGATAGAATGAAAAAAACTAGCTGCTCTTTTCCTGGCTGTTTTTTTTTTGATCTTATGCTCTTTAAATTATTAGTTTGATATTAATGATCCTTCAACCTGTGCTCATTGTTATAGTAGACATGCTATAGCTTTCATTATTACTGGTATTTAAAGACCATTTAAAGATGATTCCAATGCAGCAAACCTTTCATTTCTATCTAATTAAATAAATGCTGAGATACAGTTCTTTGTGGGATCGCATACTTGGTCGTCTCTTGAATTATTGGTTTAATTGTCAAGATTTTTCAACTGGCATTCATTACTATGTCAGACTACCTATAGCTTTTATTGTTATATGCCTTTAAAGACCATTTAAAGCTGGTTACAATGTTGCAAACCTTTTGTTTCTGTCTTAATTAATGGCTGAGATATGGTTGTTTGCGGGATCTAATACTCGGCCGGATCTTTGGGTCCAAGTCCAAATCTGAAATCCCATTACTTTACATGTTAATGAGCGTCACCAAAAAATTCGCGAATTTTAGCCACTAAAAATTAAACAACTTTTGAACTAATAAAGATAAATACAAAATTACAAGCTATCATTTGATACCATTTTCAATGATATCAAATGAATTTGAAATGTTTCACAAATCTAGTAATCTATGAATATAAATTATGCCCTCGCAATCACGAGTGCCATCGTCAGTATATTCCCTAATCAATTCAAATATCCCTACCTTAATGCCCCACGTCATAAGCAAAAATCAAAAATCGAATCGATTTGAACATTTCCCTTGATAAAAGGGTGTGCGCTGCTCAGTGTATAGTTTTACTTTTTAGAACTCGATCCAAATGCCCTACCTCGATTGTTGCTTATGGATGCAGTTATAAAAACTTCTGGTCCGGGTACGTCAATTTGGTGTTTCAGTTCCGATTACTCAGCAAATAGCCCACCAACGTCTGTAAAGAGCACGTATTGCTCAACGTTATTTATGGCCCGAATGCTGCCCTGTTTCACTGCTTCTGCTTATATTAGACAATAGTGGTTTCGGTTTCCATAGCCAGGTTGGTTTCGTAGGTTCATTTTCCTACATTTTATGGTTTCTGTTGATATAAGAGATCTAGTTGACATACTACAGCGAGCCCAATTGGGTATGTCACGTAGTATGTCACGCGTGGCTTTGTAAATTGTGGAGCAAACGCGAGTTGTTATTTAACTTTGGCGTTAACGCGCTCGCTTGCATATACGTTTTGAAATGTTGAACATTGTACTATGAATGTTGTATATGATTGGGACAAACTGAGTCAATGAGCAGTTTTAGTGAATGCAAATGATTATAATGACGATTGATCAGGCTATTATTATTATTAATGATGAATAAAATATAAAAGATAAAATTTATTTTAATTTTTATGAAGCGTAAAATTCGCGAAGTGCTCAAAAACACTGCTGCATGGTACACATTAATGAAGCCTGTGAATAACAAGATATAAAAAGATCCTTTTTAAAAACAGATAAAGATTGTGTAGCATGAATGTAAAAGGGTAATTGACTCCATAAACGAGGTGCGGCATGACTAAAAGAAGTAGAGTAAAACCGGCGTGCTCTGGTGAAAGTAATGCATATAAACGTATAGCATTTTGCGATCTCACGCCAGGGTTAAAATCAGAGGGGTAAAGAGTTAAAAGTTCGCTCAGGTGTCAGACAGTTCACGAATATATCAAAGTCATAAAGATAATTTAAAAAACAATTCGCCGCCTAATAGGTTGTAAGTAAATCAGCCTATATTAATAATTATTTATATATATCTTATTCAAGGCACGTGTTGGTTTCGCGTAGGCCGCTCTGTCTGCGTATTCCTCTCAATCAACATGCAAATGTTGCAACTATTGTACGTAATCATCTTCTTTTTTTTTTAATGAAACGCATGCACACCTTAGTATTACAGTAACGTGACAGTGACAGGCTTTCTATATTCATTCTGATCAACTATGATAGTGTAATATTTCATACTTGAAGGGGGAGTGAGGTCGTTCGCGTTTCATGTGTTTCTTGTACAATTTTTTGCATGGGAGTGCGTTGTGAACGTTCTACAAAAATATCGTTTGTAAGAGAGGACGATTCGCTAGAGGAGCAAGTGTACTGTTCATCTGTAACACTACATGATGACGATAGGATGGTCGATTTCTCACATCTGAGTCTAATGGCTACCCGGGAATACACACCGCGTCCCGCGCATGGGGGGAGAGCGTTTGCGCAGTGTTTGCACAGATTACTATGTCGTGGCTTCACTCATCGCGTAGCTGCTGAGGAGGGGAGGAGGGATGTCGAGACTGCTGGGTTGATGGTCTTGTTTGCCAATCGTTCTGAATCAAACATTATCTTATTTAATGAAGGAATGTAAATAGCGGACAAGAGCGGACCAGCCAGCGTACGTTACTGCCGCTCCTGTCCTGCTTCCAGCCGAAACTGGCCAGTTTCGGCATGTTTGCTGGGAATGGGAGGTATACAGACCTCGCCCGAGAATCTGTGCTATAAGAGATCACATTTTGACTAGGGATGGGCGGATATCCGAATCCGGAATCCGGTATCCGGGTATCCGGACTCTCAGCAGGATATCCGGTATCCGGGAATTTATCCCCCGGATATCGGATATGATGTAGTTTTGAAATAACCATTTTATTTATTTATCGCCCAAGATTGAAGGCTCTCTAAGAACTTCTAAGAACCTTTGAACACGAATGGCAGCGAGCGGAATTGGCGATGAAATGATGTCCTGTAAAAATCAACAGATTTTACACACAAAGTAGGGACGTCACGTAATGAATATTCATTATTCAAATTAACTGCATATCCACTTCCGCTTTCGACGGAATCAAAATTTCAGTTTGTGCTCACATTGTCTCTACATCTTGACATGGTTCTTCTACACTTTTTTATTTTCTGAATTACTGATCGAGGTTCTTGCTGTTTTATCACTCCATTTGGAAATCATCTAGAGTAAAACCTCGATGTGTCGAACACCCGTCCCTCGAATGTCTCCCTGTGTCGAAGTGTTTTCGAAGTCCCGACGATTCTCCTATACTTTACCATTAGCATTAACATCTGTCCCTCGAACGTCTCATTCTCGAATTTATCCCTGTGTCGAAGTGTTTTCTGTGTCCCCGAGACATATTTTCGATCTATAGCTCGAAGTCGAAAAGTTTTATAAACATATTTCTCAGTTTGGTTACTTCAAAGAGAGTTAGTTATAGGCCCAGTTAATTGCTTACAATTAAAACATCAAAACATCCCCGCCCCACAAAGCAGTCGGCAGCCTTTATCTCTCCTCTGTTTAAGCCGCGACCAAAGCGAGGCTGACTCCAAAGATCAACGGACCGTTTAAATTTCGTGACCGTACGTGATGACGTTGATCAGTTTCGATGACTAACATCGCCACCTTTGGATAATTATTTTTCTCTTCACATCAGTGTGTAGGAAATTGGATCTTCCACAACATAAAACTTGTAAATCATAGCTCAAAATCTGTGACAAGTGGCTGATTGTGTTGTGCGGTGTCAGTAATAAAGGAATGAAAATATGTACATGAGTGAGTGAGTGAGTGATTGGGGTTTTACGGCTCCACCCAACCCGTTCGGGTGATACGGGCGCCAGAACAGAAGGCCCGGGACCGGGGTTTCCCCCTACTCTTATCGATAAATCCCAAGGGTTCTTTATCCTGCATACCACCATAGACAGTAGTACACAGCGCCCGGCCTTGTTACGCAGTTGGGCAGCACTGCAGAGTCACCGAAGAATTACAATTGTAATTCACAATCATAACGCCCGTGGCCTGATCGGGTCTCGAACCCGGGACCTCGACCCCCACGGTCGGCATAGGATTGTAGTCAGCGGTTTAACCCACTGCGCTATCCGGTGCCCCCCTATGTACATGAGGGATTCCCAGAGTTCTGAACGGTTTGGGGCTGCTGAAACATTGCTTGCGAAGATTCGTGTTCGCATTTGAAATGCTAGTTTAAAGGCCAAATCTAGGTCATTTCTACGAGTTATAACATGCCATTCTTACCATTCGACAATAGAAAAATAAACGTAATGGAGAATGAACGCATTTTTTTTTTTTTTTTTTTTTTTTTTTTTT